>VBVR01000352.1:0-54611 GCA_011638315.1 Tetramorium parvispinum | reverse complement strand
TCTCATGAAGTTTGACTATGACTGGTTGCAACCTTACGATACGACATCCGACAGCGACATACGACTGATTGTAGAACAGGCTTAAGCATTTGTGTATCATTACCAGTTTCGGATGTGTTCCAAAACCCGTCAAATTTAAGATGTCCAGGCATTAATGACCGCGTGTGTATGTACATACTACTTCATGGTTCGCCAGAACAAAAGAAGGAATGACTAATCCTAGAAATATTTCCGTATCTTGTCCCTTTTCTGCATTCTCAGATTTTTAATTTATTTGCAGCTAAACCGTTCCTAAACTTTTTCCTTCCTTTCTCTCCAATTTTGTGTTTTAGGAGCAGAAAATGTAACACGATGCAACTGCAAGAACAGATTTTTTGCTAAATCTGCTAAAACTATTTATAGCTGATACTTGATATATGGATGTAATTCATATAATAAATAGTGTAAATGTAAACGTATTATGTAAATTTGACAGAAAGGCCAATTAACATAAAGCAATATTGCAGCTTTCATGTTAAACGTGATTGGTCATTCTCAGCTGTGAAAGTCGGATAATTTGCACACATTGCGTTTGCTCAAAATTTTATAGGTTAGATTTCGTTAGACATCGAATATCGCAAAATATTCCGCTGTCCGTAGTGAATAAAATACAAAATAAATCTGCGGTGAATTTTAGTAGCTACCAAAAATATGTTCAGTGGCGTGAAGCATTCGCTGAGGTACAGTCCGAATAAATTTGGTGAGAAGCACATTTATGCCGGTATATTTGGAGCACCTCAGTATGAAAGAAAATCACACTATTATAGCTTTTATAAGATCGCAACAAATCCAATATTTTTGTCTGACATGTTAGAGAAAGTCGGCGTTTAATATTGTATGCTGATGTTATTTTAGGTTGCCAATTGCTGGCATACTTTTCGGCGGAAACGACGCTCAAGAGCAATCTGACGCAGCAAGAATGTATCCGGAGTGCTTATCCATCCGCATGTGGGCAACCGACGTCGACGACGCACCCCCACTTGGTAAAGCATGGCGAGGTGCTGCCAGGTATATCGCTTCAGGAGTTCAAGCGAAGGCGTTCCAAGTTAATAGAGAGTATAACGACAAATAACAAGAATGCACACAGGCAGCAAATAGTCGTCGTACCCGCTTCGTCTAAGGTCCACATGTCCGACAAGATACCATATGTCTTTCGACAAAATACAGACTTCCTCTACTTTTCCGGGTGTCAGGAGCCTGACAGTGTCTTGGTACTTACATGTAAAGAGGATAAATCGTCATACACCTTGTTTGTAAGAGCAAGAGATGAACATTCAGAATTATGGGATGGCCCAAGAACTGGTGTTGAAATGGCAACTGAAGTATTTGGCACAGATTACGCTCTACCAGTTACGGAAATTGAACGGTTCCTGACTTCGCTCATACAGGAGGATAAAAGCAGCATTGTATGGTATGATCATGTGGATGTTATTCAACCGATCTTGCATAAGAAGCTATGTCAATTGATCAAACTGACGGACAATCAAATATTTGCTTCCCCCAAGAGTCTATTTCATCAAATTCGCTTGATCAAGAGCGCATGTGAAATAGATTTAATGCAGGAGAGCTGCAGAATCGCCTCTGACGCTATTGTAAAAACAATTCAATTTTCAAAGCCAGGGATGAGCGAGCATCAATTGTTCGCCACTGTAGATTACGAATGTCGTATGCGCGGAGCTGAATATCTGGCTTATCCTCCCGTCGTAGCAGCGGGCAGGAATGCAAATGTGATACATTATATCAATAATAATCAAATTATACAAAGCGGTGATTTGGTTTTGATGGATGCAGGTTTGTACAGAAACGTATAGAATTGTAATTAATACGTAATCGCGAAACGCTCTCTCATCTCTGTCCACTTGTAGGTTGTGAGTATCATGGCTATTCATCCGATATAACGCGGACCTGGCCAATTAGCGGAAAATTTACGCCGGAACAAAAAGTTCTTTACGAAATAGTACTCGACGTGCAAAAAAACTTGATAAAGAGCCTAAAAGAAATGCCGTCATTGGACAATGTGTTTCGACATATGTGTTTTCTTCTGGGAGAAAGATTGCAACAAATTGGGGCAATACCAAAGAATATAGAAGAAAGCAAATTATTAGCGACCGCATATGCGTATTGTCCGCATCACGTCAGTCATTATCTGGGCATGGATGTGCATGACACGGGAAAAATATGCAGAAGCATAAGGATACAACCTGGAATGATAATAACAATGGAACCTGGTACTACTCGAAGAATTATATTTATTTTTACAATCATTTGTAAATTAATATAAAATAACTTATGTTTTTTTTTCATTGTGTTAGGTGTGTACATAAGTCCGAAGACTCCTTATGCGCCGTCACATTTTCATGGCTTAGGTATTCGTATAGAGGACGATATTTTAATAACAGAAAATGGTGCAGAAGTCTTGACGAAAAACTGCCCGAAAGAAATAGCGGAAATTGAAGCTCTGGCAAGCTAAAAGTCAAAGATGCTTTGTAGTGATTAATACAAGCATTCGGTGTACATAGTAAGACACAATGTTCCGATTTTTTATTCACAGGTATATAAGAAAGTATAAGTAAATACATGTAAATACATAGATAAAATTGCATATAGTATATGAAAGTAATTGGAATCTTAGGTGATGTCTCCCTCTCATATGCATATTCTGTTAGATATATCTTTTATACATATATAATATGATTGAATTTTTTGTATTCTTCCAAATCCAACTTTCACTTATTTATAATATATTTACCTTATAAGTAGCTTGTAAGCAATATAACTCTATATCGATATATATGTTTGTGTATTATATAATTATATTATTTCATTTAATAAAAAATAATATAATTATATACTACAAGAAAAAAATTTTCGATACTTTGCACTTCTTTTATTTTAGATATAATGACATACATTTTATTATACATTTATATAGAAAAATTTTTACATTATTCGAAAACTTGCTTAAGAGGAAATAGACGAATATTGCATACTTGAAACCAGTAAAGTATTACTAGAATCAATAACAATAGAGTATACATGAAAAGAGCTAACGTGATCATTGATAAAATTTAAATCGTATCGCAATCTATGGCACAATCATATTGTATTTTTAATATGACAAAAATTATATCGCAATCTATATGGATGCATGGCCTAAAAGTACGAAGAAAAGATGAAAAACTATCGCTCTCTATAAAATATTTCAAAAGTAACATTCAAAATGAATTAATACACTAAAATGTGTATAAAAGAATATATGATTCTTACAATTGTATTGCTATGTGTCTACGAGACTCTTGAAAAAACAACAAAACAATTATCGTCAAACTGACGGTATGGTATATTTATAATGTTAAATTTATTGTTTGGTGCAATTTATTATATTTGGTTAGCCGAAACGCTGCGCACAACTTCTTACTTCCGTAATTTAACATCGGCCTGTTTTAAACTTATAAAGTTGGAGAGTTGCTTCGCTCGTAAACGAGCCCAAACCAAATGATTCTGCATCGCATGGATCTGTGCCGCCGCGAGTGCAGCTGCTTCTGGATGCACGACCGTCGTACAGCCAAGTCCTGTAAAAATAATTTAGTTTTACATATCCGAAGACGAATTCAATTACTACGAATACAATTATCTAGAATACCTGAAGGGACGTCAAGCGAGGACCATACGCTTCGTTCGATATTGTCTGATTTCAAAGGTGGGCAATTTATGACAGGCAAGCATGTATTGCCAGAGAGTACTGGACCCAAACCATTGCTGCGACCGGCTACCGCTATCAACACCACCTAGGGAAAAAGAAACAAGAAGAAACTTGTGATAAACAGAAATAAATAATCTTTTTACTATCATTCTTTTTATCAAAACGAGTTTCGTGATTAAGACATAACAGGACAACTTTAACGGGGTCAGTACGGGGTTTTGATACAGTTATCCTTTGCTAGCACACTTGATATCGCGAGTTAGTGAGCAATTTCGTAATGATAAATATCACGATAAAATTGCACAATATCATCACTGTTGCTGTTAAGTTGTTGCAACTTGCTGCAGTTATCAGCATTGTGTAATTATACTTAATTATTTATTTTAATGATATGTACTATTTCACACAATTTTATTAAAATAGATAATTTGGCGAGATTAATAATGTGAATAATATAATCTATGAAAATTGAAATTTTTTAAATTTATTTAAAAATTTATTTTGTTTCGTCAAAAAATCTATAGATGAAAAATAATATTCAATGAAGTTAATTTTGATATACTATATAAAAAGATAAGATCTGGAACATACATTTTCTCCGCTGCCTTCGTATTCAGCAAGAATATTTAAAGTTTCTTCGGTACATTTATGAGCACTGCAGGCTCGGAGTTGTGGTTTTAGGCCTAATGCTGTAGCATGTTTTGCAATTTCTTGACAATGTGCCTCGTCGGATGGCGAGCCCATGAGTATAGCCACCAATGGAGTGGGTGCTTCAGTGACATAATCCAACTGTTCCTCTACCCACTTAAAATTGCATTTTACAGTCTCCAAATTCTGTTGCGTTACATTGGACAGATCTCTGTACACCTAATAGTAGATATAATAAATTTTAAACAGCCATCTGATGTAATATTGACGGAAATGCCTCAAGCTCAAAAAAATCTTACTTGCTTATCTTTCATCTGTTTCTTATCTCCAGATGGCCAAAGTCTCCAGGAGTCACTATCAATAATATCAGCTAGCAAAATCTCGCCATCTGTGTCCACGCCGAATTCTATCTTCATATCTATTAACGAACTATTACGCACTGCCCAAGCTCTCTCAAGAATCTCGAAAACGACTAGAGTGGTGCGTTTTATAATATCTACGTCATCCTTCGTTATCTTCCTGCCGCACATTTGAAAACCCGCGGAAATAATTTGCTGTTCGGACCATTGCGGATCGTGATTGGCGTCATCCTTGAAGAACGTTTCCTGCAGAGGCGGATTGAATCTGTAACCCTCAGGTACACCTAGAAACAATTAATAATGTATCGCGCATTCTAACATTTTCTTCAGCTCTGTTAACTCCAAAAGGACACGTTTATGTTCGGACGTACCGGGATGTCTTTTTAGAAAGCTACCAGTTGCTTGCCTCCTAGTAACCCATTCAATTGGTATCATGTCACATTTCTTCGCTATGAAAGATTTTGGACCGGCAGATTTAACGAAAGCTGTTTTGATACCAGCTTGATTGAGCAATCCGAAGACCTTTACGTTGGTGGATGTGCTGATCGTCGCTTTGCCCTCTAAAGCATGAGATTTCGCGCCATCGCCAGCGGTAATGCGGTCCTTGCTTTCCAGTAAGCATAACGTAGGATGGTTTGCAAGTTCGTAAACTTTCTTCGTCTTTCCCTCGATGATAAGTTTCCCAAGCTTATAATCTATAAAAGACGGAAAGGAAAATTTTATAATACTACCATCCGTGCTGAGTAAAACAGATAAAATATTTTTAAAGCTTTGTAATCTGTTTACTGATAAACGAACCAAGTCTAAAACGAATATTAATCTCTTAATTTTGATCGATACGAGACAAATCTTTTTTTATTTTATAAATATAGAAAACAAATCGATGCTTCATCCGCTCCTTCGAATGAATGTTCCGAGATCGTATTATTCTCATACAAATTGCCTATTAATATACTGTTCTTGTACAAATTTCCCGTTGATTACATTATTCGATAAAAGTTAAATTTTAATAGTTCTGCGTAACACAGACATAACACGGCACTCGCACGAAACGCCGGTCGGCATTCGTGGCAATTTGTTATAGACCACCTGTTGCTCCAAGGCCTGTTTATCCTTGTTTAGTTCTTTGCCTCTAACGAAATCGCTTTAAGTTATTCAGACATAAATGTCAAGAAGAAATTCGTCTGTGTTATTAATGCTACGTATCCGGAGATTGTTGTGCTGGTCTACGCTTTTAGCGAACGCTTCTAAGTACTCCGAAATTATCGCTTCTAACGTTCTATCGGACTTACCTGCCATCTTGCTACTCTATCGTCTACTATTGGAATGGATGTAAGCCACCCGATTCCACACGCATTTCTTTAGCAATCCCCACTATGATCCTCATCAGTCCGATTGCCGATTGGTTCGCAGCTCTTCTGGCTTCTCATTGCGACAACATGATATCGGCAACGAAAAATCATATGAATAATATTTTTCTCATCTGGACCACATCGGAGTTATTTCCATTACGTGTCATATTCTATTGAATGGATTTACGAAACGTTCTAGAAGGTTCTCCATGGATAGGATCAATAGATAAGCGGATCTTTAACTCTTAAACTAAACAACGCCTATATTTGCCGGAAATATAAAATACATATGGATTAAATTATAATTCGTTTATGAGGAAAAAAATTATTATAAAGCTTTCAAAATATTTTATTTATCTATGTTGCGCAGCACAGACCCTACATGAAAAAATTAATTTATTTTGATATATGATGTAAAAAAAAATTTATATATATACAATTTTTCTCGCTTTTAGTTGATATATCAGAAACTTTGTTTAAATTATAAATTAAATATTATTTAACTTAATATTATTTCTATTAATATCTTTTTAAAACGTAAGCATGTATCGGAAATTTACTGCAACGAGATAAGGAGACGATAATAGTGCTAGGAAACTTTTGGAAAGAAAAAAAGAATGTTAAAAAGGAAAACTTAGGATGAAAATGGAATAAAATACATAAAATAGAAATAGAAGAAAATATATTGCTGTGAAAGTGAAAGCGAAATAAGAAAAGAATACATGTACAAGGGTAAAATAAGTAAATAAAGATAAGATAAATAAGTTATATGTTATTTCAGGATAATTCGTGGAAAGGACATAATAGGAAGTATGAATTGTTGAGAAAGAAGATGAACGAGTGTAGGAAATATTGATTGAAACCAAAAATTCCACTTCTTGGCTGAAAGTTCAGGGGAATAAAATTCATTCGACGATTGCGACGAGAATATCGAAATTATATAACTCGTAATATATTATAATGTGCATATAACGAAATGATTTCGTCTTTCGAATTTCGATAGTACATCAAAATCGATAAAACTGACCGTAGATTCTTCATCGTCTTGACTAATCTCGTTCGGGAGCGCTGAAATCTCGTGACGCTCACGAGGACAATGAAGACCGTCGAGGCCGGCCCATCTCTGGAGTTCCACGAAATTCAAACGGGATTACATCGCGCATACGTCCGTTCGAGGCCACACCGTGTTAATGCGTTATCGGCGGCAAGAGACGTCTAATTTCAATAATCACGTCGCGGCTGACGTAAACATCGTTAGTTTAAGTGATCTGCCCTTGGTTCGAGTCTAGCATTTGCCGTGATTCGCGGTCGTCGTTACCGTAATAGCACAATGCATTGACTAAATACTGGCCGATCTTTTCAAACGTAAAGCCAATATCGTCCACAAAATGAATGTAAATACCATTCATTTACTGACAATTTATTTATATATATATTTATAATATTGATTAGGAGACAATAATTATAAATTATTGGTAATATTTTGTTTCTTTGCTCATTTAGTTTCTCTGACATTTTTACTTTCGAGCGGTACTATTTTATTATATTAGATTAATATTGTGCTTCCAATGTTTGTACTTCTAGAGTAGACAAGAGAGAGAGAGAGAGAGAGACGGGCCCATTCGATTTCTAGCCTTTGAGAGGGAGACAATGGTCACACACGAATCGAGCCCCTCCAGCCGGTAGTGAGGTTCCTCATTGGTTGTGTACCGGATACCCCATTCAGAGATGTATGTATTTCGTCTATGACGACTCGCCGGTTCAAGAGAGAAAGAGCATTGTGTGTCTGCGCTCTTCTAGTACCCGAGGCTGGCCGAGCGCCGAGCGCACATGTATGTACGTACACGGCGCTTGGTTTGTGTGCATCATGAGATCCTATCCCCACCACATCCCCTCCACAGCCGCGGCTATGTGGCAGCCACCTGGCATCTCCGAACTATCAGACGCGTTCCCGAAGCGGAACGAGGAGTACGGATACACGTTTCTCGACGCGGCGTACACGCTCGGCACACGTGAGGTACGTGCATCATCGTTGATCGGCTTCTTCGAGTTCCTTGCAATCCAAGCTACTTTGAAGCTCTATCCACGTATTCCATTCACGTTCTCATTATTTCGTGTAACAACGAAGCGATTTCTGTGATCTGCACGGAATCTTTGCGAAATGAGGGCCCACGTATAAGGGAAGAAATCGGCCTGGTCACGTGTCGAGGATGCGACAGTAACCGTCGCAGATCCGGCTGATTCCTCGTTGCGAGTGGCATTGGTTGCTTCCCTACGTTATTTCGTGTCATGATGTACACTGTTAATCCCTTGAGACCGCATGGACTTCGGCTCGTGTTGTGTACTCCGTGTCCAAATATAAAAACGCCAAGTCAGACTCGATAAAGAGTTTGTTCTTTAAGGTATATTTATTATAACATTTGTAAAATAAATGCTTAATAAACGCTTCCGGAAGTTTATCACTTTTTTCGACTTCCGTCATTTTTCAATTTTGTAACGCATAACGGAAATAAATAGTAGCGTTCTCTGGCCTCGATGCGCGGGAAAGAAGTGCGGTCTCAATGGAGTAATTAATACGTATTAATTATATAATGGAGTATTAATACGTATATGCACACTTTTTGCGTATATTTTTTCAATAAGCAAAAGAGTTATTTGTACCTAAATAGCACAGTCTTTTAGAGAGAAAAATTAAGCAGACTACAGGCGACTTCGACCAAACTCCGATTAATTTATTAAGTAATATTTCTATTATTTTGTATTTACAAATATTTTTTATTATTTCTTTAATTTATTCTCTACTCTTCTATTATTTTGTGCTTGTTAGAAAAAAATTATGTAGTAGAGACAAAGAATTATGTAGTTTTGCTTTAAGTATTCTGCCAATTGAATTAATAGTCTATTAACTTTTCGAGTAATGCCTGTTTTATTAATATAAAGTTTTATACATAAATGGAGTATTCAATTTTTTAACTTGCGAAAAAAGATTAGAAATAATGAATTGTATTAAAATTTTTGTTTCAAGCGACTCTGGTCGTATTAACTACCGATTAAGTTAATTGAAATAAAAGTTTGATCGAAGTCACTTCGTATATCGTATTTAAAAAAATTATCGCATTTGCACATTTCTTTATTGCGGGTTTTTGCTTCGTTTTGCTTGAGTTTACTTTAACAAATATCTTTAAATAAACAATTTCTTAGTTGATTCGCGATAATTTATGCAAGTATGTTGATAACAAAATTGTATTTTACTCGTAAAAAAAGATATTTTTAAGTAAAGTATATGCAGGCTACGTTCAGTCTCTGTTTCTTAACTCTTCTATTTAAATGTTTACTTACACAATTCAAATAAGTGTTCAAATATGACTGTTCGATTATTAAGACGTCAGAAAATGCGACCGAAATTCTGAAGAAAAATTTAATGCATTTTTCCAGAAACTTTGGTTTAATAAATATACTTGAAAAGCTACCGTAAATTTATCTGAGAATTAGCATATTCTTTCAGTCCGACGTATCACATTACGTCGAGTATCTCTATTCAGCGAATCCCCGGGAGTTGAATATATGATACATTTTCTTTATTCTTCGCTTAATCAGTAATTTATTCGGAAAACAAATCTATATTTGTCTTTTGCCATTGATTGAAAAACAGAAAATATTGTGGTAATCATATTTTGTTTCTCATATTTCGTATTCGGATCTCTTAAAAAAATCTTAGAGTCATAAAACAAAGTCGTAAGTTAACTTCGAGTTTTTTTTGCTAGAATTATTACTCCAAATTGCATTTCATAAATTTTGATTAATAACAGAATGAAGGTATCATCCACTTGTTTGAATTGCTTCATCAAAACTAACACTTAAAAATAATTCTTTCTTTTCTGATAAATAATTATTCTGTAAGTTTCTCTCTTTTACATTTATATTTATTCTCTTAACATAATTTCTATCTAACTGCGAGAATTAATTCATATTGAATTAAATTTCGAATGTAAGATTAATGAAAAAAACAGACGACATATTACATTAGTATTTACATAGTAGTTTATAACTGACACAGTGGAAAATTGACTTGTTGCAGAAAAATATGCGATTTCTTTCGTGACGTGAAAGGATCGATTTGCTGTAAACACAAATATATAACTGTTCTATATTTTGACACTCATGATGTCAGTACGATGTAAGATGATGAAATCAGTTGCGACATGCAGGTTGCGTAAACATGATGAGAAAATATAGTTGTAGTATTGAACAAACGTAAGATATGTCGATTCTATCAGTCCGTTGGGGGTCAATAGTTTATAAGGGCAATGCAGATAATACACAGAGAGGAATTGCGAAAGGATCTATTAGACATTTTACATGAGATATACAATATATAATTTATATCTATATATTCGCGTTGTACAACTTTTGTAGGGGTATTAAATATGATATATTGAATTTATCAGTGGAAGTATTTAAATCCAGAAAAATAAATTTTAATATCAATTCTCAATAATTTTACGGTCTGAGAAGTATAAATTAAATTAAATGTTGGTAATAAGAGAGTGTATTTATGTGCATGTTACATCTACTTAGTTCTTTAAATTATATTTATATGAAATCTATTCAAATATTGTTATATATATTGATACATATATATAACATTGATTATATATATTGATACATAGAAAGGAAACAAAATTAATATATTTTATTTATTACAGATCGCAATGGAAATGTTTGATAATAAAAATAGTGATCATTGTATTGAAGCAATGTCACGTCTTTCCACGGAGGAATCCAAAAGGCCACGAAGTAAAGGTGAAACAAGGAATCAAAGGTCTACCGGTCTTACACATGAATGCGGTGTTTTTGGATGCATCGCTGCTGGAGATTGGCCATCGCAAATTGACGTTGCTCAAGTTATTTGTCTAGGTAGATATTTTCATTTTATGATAGAAATTAGCTGAAATAAAAAGATATATATAAATATATATGTAATAAGAAAAAAAAAAACGAAATAGAAACGATAGTAAATGTGTAAAATATTGATATTATTAATGTGAAGTAAAGCATTTTTATTATTTTCGTTCTGTTAGGTTTAGTGGCGTTGCAACATAGGGGGCAAGAAAGCGCAGGAATCGTTACAAGCGAGGGCGTCTGCTCGAAGTCATTTCATGTTCATAAGGGTATGGGAATGATCAATAATATTTTCAACGATGAAAATATGAGAAAGCTCAAAGGAAATCTTGGAATTGGTCATACCAGATACAGCACAAGTGCGGCCAGCGAAGAAGTCAACTGTCAGCCATTCGTGGTACACACTGCGCACGGGGCATTGGCAGTTGCTCACAATGGAGAATTAGTCAACACGGAATCTCTTCGAAAAATGGTAATGCGGAGGGAAAAAAATTTACATTTCTTTTTACATTACAATAGTAATTTATACTATTTTCTTAGATATTTTTTATCAAGAATTTAAGTTTAATAGAACTGAATTTCGTTTTCATCTCGTATGTATGTTCAGGTATTAGGTCGAGGCGTTGGTTTATCGACGCACTCGGACTCGGAGCTCATAACACAGGCGCTCTGCTTGAATCCGCCGGAAGGTGAAGTCAATGGACCGGACTGGCCTGCGCGTATCAAACACCTTATGCAATTGGCACCATTATCGTATTCCTTAGTGATAATGCAAAGGGACAAAATTTTTGGTGTGCGAGACCCTTATGGAAATCGGCCTCTTTGTTTAGGGAAGATTGTGCCGATCGGCAATTTAGGTGCATATTGAAATATTAATAGAATTATATTGCCTATTTCAACAATGATTTTTTAATACTAATACAAAATAATGGAATTAATCGCAGCAAGTAACGAATCTGACGATGATGACGATGAGGCAGAAGGCTGGGTAATTTCGTCGGAATCTTGCGGATTCTTGAGTATCGGTGCGCGATATGTTCGCGAAGTATTTCCTGGTGAAATTGTGGAGCTGACTAGAGAGGGCATTAAAACTATCGAGATAGTGGAAAGACCAAATAAGAAACCACAAGCTTTTTGCATTTTCGAATATGTCTATTTTGCCAGAAGCGACAGTATCTTTGAAGGTAAATAAACAAGAATAACAGAATATAGTGTATTGAATATTGAGAAGAAGATACGTTTAAATATTCATTTATAGGACAAATGGTTTATTCCGTTCGTATGCAGTGCGGTCGGGTGCTAGCGATGGAATCCCCGGTTGAAGCAGACATAGTCAGTTCCGTGCCCGAATCTGGAACTGCAGCAGCACACGGATACGCCAGACAAGTAAATGCAAATAAAATCAACAGTGTAACTGCTGTACAAATATAAGAACGAGCAGTTTATATATGTGAGCAATTGAAATCTAATTAAACTTTTTTTGTTACAGTCTAATATACCTTTTGCCGAAGTGCTGTGCAAAAACAGATACGTAGGTAGGACGTTCATTCAGCCTAGCACGCGACTGAGACAGCTCGGAGTGGCTAAGAAATTCGGAGCTTTGTCGGAGAACGTGAAGGGAAAGAAGATAGTTCTTATTGACGATTCTATCGTCAGAGGAAATACAATTGGTCCGATTATCAAACTGCTACGTGACGCTGGCGCTAAAGAGGTAAGTTTCTTTTAATGTCATTTTCTATTTATTTTTATCACATTATTCGTCATGTTTGCAGGTTCATGTTAGAATAGCATCGCCACCATTAAAATATCCATGTTACATGGGCATAAACATTCCAACAAGGGAAGAACTTATCGCAAATAAGCTTGATAATGTAAAGTTGGCCAAGCACGTGGGAGCGGACAGCTTAACGTACCTTTCAGTCGAAGGGCTTGTTGAAGCTGTCAGGCACCGTATGGACAATCGTGAGAGTAATTATATCGGTCACTGTACTGCCTGCTTAACAGGAGAGTATCCGGATGAACTGCCTGGTGACCTTGACTGGTGAAGACATATACAATGTACAATTTTTAATTTTAAAATCAAACAACACTCAGGTCTTTGAAATAACAAATATGTAGCATTCTTCGATGTGTGATTTGATAAAGTCTTATTATTATAGAATAGATATATGCATATCTAGATATTACTTTATACACACATGAAATGTTAAGTTTGAATTAATTGAATAGATTTTACAACTGAAATCACTTGAATTTTGATAACAGATTTATAATTACGAAATATATTATAAATATATATATATAAAATAAGTGTGAATAAAACAATTTTTTATTTTCTTGCTAGAATACTTTATTATGAACAAAAAAGATATACATTTTTGGGTTCAATTCAGTATTTTATAATTATGTGTTATTTCATACACAAAACGCGTACGGTTGTACACGTACAAAATAAAAGATATGATAATACGTATTCTTTTTAGCTACTCCATGATATATCTTTTACATTCAAAATAAAAGTATTAATAAAAATATTCTTTATATACGTAATATTTTTTAAATATATTTCATATATGTATTTAATATATCGTACCTATATTTAAAATTAAAGAAATATTAAAATTAAATTCTTTTTTTATCATAAATCTCATTCTCATGAGATAGAATTACGATATAGCAAAATATTTATATTTAATTCCTATTTATATACATTATATTTATATCAACATCTTTAAATTATAATTGCTTTTTTCAAAAAATAATAGTAAACACTAATATTGTGTCAGTTTCATGTTTTGAATGTGTGATGTTTGTAGTAGGAACATTAATCTTTAAAAATATTAAAATATTTGAATTAGAATTTTAAAAGTTTAGAAATGTACTTAAAATTTATTTTATTTTTCCAAACTAGTTTAATCAAAGATTTTTGCTCAAATAAAAGCTTTCAGCATAGTAATCGGTAATTTAAAAGGATACTTACTCAAAAGAATAATCTTTTGAAGTTCAATTATGTCTTTTTTAATTTTTCTTTGGTTTCGGCTGTAAATGGTTTATCCTCATCTGATTCTGAATCTGACGCAATACCCTTAGATTTTTTTTCTTCCCTAATTTTCTGCTTCTCCAAAAATATACTTAGTTCTTCTAGTCTATCATTACGTACTTTACTCCAGAACTGCATAGCTAGAAACATTAATTTCATGTTAAATAAAGTACATGAATAAATAAAGAAATTTTTATTGCTTACCTTCCTCTTGATATTTTGGAGGCACTCCAGCTTGCGATAATGTTTCAGTATTTGGAATAATACTGTCGTGTTCAGAATCGCCAAGGATCTCGACTCTTGGTTTCGTAAACACTCGCTGCATCTTAAGCAACTTTCTCGTTTTAGCAAAATATTTTAGAGACGGCACTTTATCGAACACTTCATCGTCCACCTTTGGGTTGTCATCTTTCTCGAAGAACATATAAGTACCCATAGCGTCTTCGTAAGTGCCTTCATAAAACTATAAATGCAAAACGAGGGGATAAATAAATGTTTAAATACAACCTGCACTTTGTGTTAAACTCTACAAGCAACAGAATATACTACATACCCGCCCGTTAATTTCCATTATAGGATGCTCAGTATCTATTCCGATCATATCCAATTGAAGATCTTCGTGACTGAACATATCGCTACCAGTAAGTCCCTCAAATTCCACATATACGAGCATTTCTTCCTCATCCTCCAACAACTCGTCATCGGACTGCATCTTCGTTACGAATTACTGCTTACACATTTACAGAGTCATATGTTTCAGGTTAAATTCGAATTCCACCTAGAAGAATCATGCACATAAATAATTCTACAATGAAATGTTTATCACAAATATAACATTGGCATTTTATTTAATATATAACAAAATATTAAACAAATCGACCTATAATATGAAATTGCTTAAAAAGTTCCTAATAAATTATACAAATTAATTTCTCCAACGTTTTATCATAGACATGCGTTTTATACGTATTTAACCTTACATACAAAAATAAAATCATATTTAGATGAACACATATTACACATTACTCACATTCTAACACACAATCCTTCGTGAGACAATTTTCTGTAATTTTCTCTTAATTAATATTCTGTTATTATAAGAAATTAGCGCCACTTTTCCAGTTCTCACGAAATCGCATGTTCATGTATTGTAAGATGTTAGACAAGAGTATAGAGCACGTGTCTCTCGCAATCGTCGGAAATTCGTCAAAGTTATTAGGAAAGCATGCTACGACAGGAGGAAAGCAGGTGGCATCGGGAACTAGCCGTAGAGTCCCGCCGTGCGCCTCGTGCTGAGGCTCGAAAAATCGCCGGAGTTATTAGGAGCGCATAAACGGCGAGGAGGTTAACGGTTGGACTGGATTCGCCATCTAGCGGTAGCTCCGGGAAGCGCTAACTGAAACAGCGACTGTCGATACGTTACTGCGCCGCGAGATGACGTCACCGCTCCGGCATACTTCCTGCCACCTCTACTCCCGTTATGCTTTCCTAATACCTCAGACGAAATTTTCGGAAATTTCGAGTGACGCGAGATCCAATTCTCGCCTATCGTCGCCATGTATTCTTCCGACAACTTTCACGATTCTTCAAGCGTCTCGAGGCGAGCGTAATTAAATTCTATATTTAATGATTAATTATATCCTTTGCAATACGTAATAAAAATATTTATTAAAAAAATAATCTTTTTCCGCGCGGCAATACAGAAACGTTCGAAAAATTGTTTTCCTTTCTCAAAGTCTACGGAAACATATTTGCAGGATTTTTAATTCGTTATAATTCGCGATTGCTTTTTTTTCTAAATAATTCTTAATTAATTCTTATAATTCTTTTAAGATTTCTGCTTCGATATTTGCAGGTGATTCGGTTTTTCCCGAAATAGTTTCCATCAAACACGTCTCGCGCGGCATTAGCGGCATAGTGTCTGTCAGAGTGTTTTTGTCCAACGCGGATGAACGGCCAATCGTGGTATGGTTAGAGCGCAAGGGAGGCAGAACGCAGCCGCGACGGTGACGTGTTCGCCGCGCATACCACGTGTAGGGTACACATCCGACACGTAGCCTGCTGCGCCGCCGTCGTACAGGCGTCGTGCTGCGTCGTGCCGCCAGCCTGCGTTCGAATCGCGCCGACGGGTCTACCGTTGACATACGGCTTTCGCTGCCACGTCGCCGCAGCGGTTTCCGGACGGAGAGGTGATCGCACGAGGAGTCCGCGTCCCGACGAGTTGTCTTCCGAGCATCCCGTTCACTTCGCATCTCAACCCGTAACCATCTATCCGCATTTTACGGAAGACCTCCAGAACGCAAGCGTCGCCGTGGTATTTGATGTTTTGACAACAAGTAGGATCCACGGCGTTCCTTGAACGAACCTCTCCACATTCTTCCGAATTCTTCCGAATTGTTGACAAGAATACTCGCACAATGGTGAGCATAAATTAGAATGATAGTTTATCAACGAGAGAATCTAAAGGGCGAGAGTTAACGCATTTCTCTTTTCTCGAATAAAGCCTGCCGCGCCGAGCGCTACTTCCGTGGGATCCGTTGGACGATCGCCCAGCAAGGCTATCGCGCCCAGAACAGGTGGTAGTGGCACAGTTAGACAGAGGAAAACCACCGTGACCTCCTCCGCTAGAAATAGGAACACCGGCACCAGCTCTGGTGGTATGTGGAGGTTTTACACCGACGACTCGCCTGGCATCAAAGTGTAAGTAGAGACCGAATAAAGAGTCCAGATTTTGATACTAGAAATTACATGTTTTATAGACTGCGGTCGACTTGATGCGACAAATGCTTCGAAGCATTTTTCTTCTTTCTTTCAATAAAGATAGGAAAAGAAAAATGCTTCAAAGTATTTGTAGCGCCAAGTCGATTGCAGTCATACACATATGTCAAGCTTTATGTGGTTGGTAAGGATTTAATAAATATTATTCAGTCAGAAAAGATTAATCGTATTGACGTCGATGCGTCAATGGTATGACAAATATTGATTAATATTTTGTCATTTTTGACTTTATCATAATTGTTTTGATATTGATCAAGTAATTATAAATATTTCTGTAAGATTTCTATGTCTTTTCTGGCCAATTTCACATCGAATACATAAATATGTATATATATTATGTTTTCGACTTTGCAACTATAGTTAATCCCGATACATTTTCAATTTATCACGAAAGATAATGAATAATTAAAATACATTAAAATATATAGGCAAAAATATTGATATTTATGTAAAATTAATATAATATTGATAATTTATTTTTTTATTGTAGTTAGATTCCATTAATATTTTCTCACGTCTTAATAGCGTTCTAATAGATATTCATATTTCTTTGTTACAGGGGACCTGTGCCAGTGCTAGTCATGTCTCTTTTGTTTATTGCATCCGTATTTATGCTTCATATCTGGGGCAAGTACACTAGAAACTAGAGTTAGTTAAGTGCAATAAGTTCGGATTGGCCTGGGAAAGAAGAAGCGATGGACGATAGGACTGTAAATCATCTTGTCGTGCATTCATAAATTAGCACTACAATAGCACAGGCTGATACATGTTCTTTTAATATACGTTATTAATAATATATCATTGGAGAAATGTTCATGAGACACATTACGACGCAGTGGATATCGTTACATAGTCGAAATATATTCATATTGGAGAATATGGGATTAAAGGGAAACCAAGTTTTCTAATCGAGTTTATCGACTTATGTATTATGAGAAAAGCATGAGAGATATTATTTAGTTTGCATTTGTAATATTAAGGGTATTACTCTATGTAATATTGAAATAAATGTAATTTATTTTTACCCTAATCTGTTGTTGTTGTGCAAATCAATTTATTTAAATGTAAACGAAGTATGAGCTCCTGAAGTAAGTTACTATTTACTGGATACTCTACACGTAATGGCGCTTAACACAATCAACCTTTTATAAAAACTGAAATACGAGATGAGTTGGGATTGAACTAGGATTAGCTGATGAGTAAATCGCTCTCACGTAGAGCGTTACGTGCCCCGCAAGTCAATTTGTTTATATCTTTAGATTTATTTTTTCCTATAAAGATATTCGATATTTCAATTAAAGCGGTTAATATATATTTTATAGAAAACTTTTAAATTGGAGAATTAAATTTAAATTAATTAGTGTTAGATTAATCTCTTAAATTTTTAAAGAAGTGAGTACTATTATAATTTATACACTGATATTATTAATGAACGTCATACATAATGAGAATGGATGAAATGAAACAAACACAACACTCTGTTAATAATTTATAATAATCTTGCTAAAACATGCGTTTTAAATATTACAATAATTCGATATATTTTTTAATATAGTTTTCTCATTGGAATTTTTTATTCATGGAAACACGGTTTATTTTATTCAAAGTTTTTATTTCTGCAAGCACGCACTATTTGCAGTGTTCTTATGTCCGCGGCTGCGAGAGTTTCTGCTTCAAGTTTCCATCTTTGAGAGCATTTTCAGCGAGGCGCCGGCGCATCCAATATTGATTCCTGACTCGATGAACCGAAATACATTGTGACATTTGCGAATTAAAAAAGAAAGAGATAATCGCAATAATACATCCTAAACATGCACAAAACTACATGTCCCATTGAAACAACGTTCGGCATGGAGATCGAGAAAAAATTTGCAAGCAAGAAAAAAGAAAAATCCAAGAGAAATAAAAAGAGTGAAGGGAAATAAAAGCGAGGAAGAGAAGAAAGAAAGAAGGTTCTGATTAGAGATAAAGATAAAAAAAGATAATTCTGAAAAAACACCAATATACAAAAAAGTGGATGCTGCAATTAATATATGGAATAATTATGAATCCTATGGAAGACGAAAGAAAAGAAATAGATTAAGAAAGAGAACAAGCTAAGAATTAGGAAGACGATCGTGAAAGGCGAACGAATTGGTGGAGAAATTTTTAAAGGATGGCCAGAATTCGAGAAGAAGCAAGATGAACAATAAAATTTCGAGATTTATTTATAATTATAAAAATTTGCGAAGAGTAATAAAAGAATTATAAAATTAAAGAAAAAAAAATGTTAAAAAATATGCTAATAACTAGCAAATATAAGAATAACTCGAGCACCGGAGCACGCGCTACGAAAGCGTCAATTCCTTCAAAGAAATAGTCTTGAATGAATTAGAGAGAATAATCGCGATAATCCCTCCCTTTCGAGAGCGATACGGAGGGAACGGTAGCACGCCGAGGCTGTAGTCCGTCTGACGCAGGTGTCCCTGAAAACGAACGCCGAGGGACGCTCCTCCGCGTGCGCGGTGGAGGCGAGCGCACCCAGCAGGAGTGCGCGTCGCGCGGGTGCGTGAGGAACGGCGGGCCGGGGGAGGTGTGGGCACGAGGGTGCCTCGCCGCGCGAAGGGGCGGACGCGCGCATCCCGCGGCGCTCGCCACCGCTGCCGTCGACGCGAGGCCGCGAGCGAGGAGAGAGAGCTCGCGCGAGCGTCGCCGACCCGCCGCGGACTCGCACACGTGATACCGTCGTGCGGGAGTCGGGAGTGCGCGCCTCGTTTTAGCCGCGGCGACATTGGACTTCCTCTCCCGCAGCTGCCCAGCTGCGAGAAAGCGGCGTCGGGGCGGGACGCGCGTGTCGCGCTGGAAAAGCAACCGCGAGAGATGCGGTTCTCCACGGGAGAGGTAATTTCCTGCGTCTTCTTTCTCTCTCTCGCTCTCGCCCTCTCTCTCTCTCTCTCTCTCTCCCTCGCGGCTCGCTGCCTTCGGTCGACGCTTCAGAAAAATCCAGACTCGCAACAACGATAACGTTATCATTCCGCGACAGTGACAGCGTTATTTTTAAAGCCTGAGGCGTTCAACATCGCGCTTTATTCAACGTCTTGCTCGATAATGAATAGAATCATGCATGCTACATTGTTTCGCAAAGAGAGAGAGAGAGAGAGAGAGGGGAGAGGGAGAGGGCTTTGAAGGCAATTCTAAATTCATAAGCTGTTCACGCGCTGAACATTCTCAAATTATTCTAAATACTGCTGCCAAGAAACGTGCAAGATATTCCTTGTCATAAATTTCTTAGCGAATTTCCTTGGGAGCGTGTCACAGCGACAGGCACATCCTCGACGCATCGCGTTTTCCGCATTGCGGAAATCATAATATAACTACAACATGTATACGATCAGTTTGTTTATCTGGAGCGTGTAACTTGTTAATTTGCCAGAAAATAGGATTCGGTATCGATCGTCTTTTCTTCTTTCCAATACTGATATTTTTTGCGGTAAAAAATCACTGAATAATTTGTAACAACAAATAAATTATATTAAATAGTAGTTACTTCTTTTTCCTAATTTCTATACAACTCGGATTATTTCCCCAAGTTCAAATTGATTCCCCGTTCTTTTGTCACAAATTTATTTATACTAAGAGAGATAATTAATTTTTAATTGACGTAAAAGGCTTAATTATCTGTCAGCTACGCGTGCTTGAAGATTAAAAATTTTGCAAATTTTATTTCCTTTTAATAATTAAAATATTAATATCAAATATATCATATTGTATATTAATAATTTTTATTTGATAATTGAGATTTAAACTGTAAATTCTATTTAATTTATTTATAATGTTTTCCTTCGCCATGTCAAATGATAATTGTCGATTTTAGGAAAACGAACTTCAGATATAGAACAGAACTAAAATAATTAGTTTTAGATTAAAACAAAAAGGGTAAAGTGATTGATATACATCGGTGCGGATAATCGCATTT
Organism: Tetramorium parvispinum; assembly: GCA_011638315.1. NCBI lineage: Eukaryota > Metazoa > Arthropoda > Insecta > Hymenoptera > Formicidae > Tetramorium > Tetramorium parvispinum. Next base: position 33,835 of record VBVR01000352.1, on the reverse strand, counting down.
CAGAATTCGAGATAATTTGTCCGGTGACGATTGACGACGTCGTCGAGGACATGGCAGTCGACATTTTGGACGAGGATCATCTCGCCGTGAGCGCGATCGTGACCGTCGGTATGCAGCTGATCTTCTTCACGATCGCGGCCACTTTCCAGATGGACAAGTTGACAGATTTCGCCGGCGGCACCAACTTCATCATTCTCGCCCTTCTCACTTTCTTTCTCGGTCAAGTAGGCAAGGTACTTCTAACGCGCTATCACCTCCCGTGATGTAGGGATGTTCGATGGATAAAATCTGGGTATTAAGATAGACGGACCTGAAGAAAGCGTGTGCGAAAAGTTATCTGTAGTTTATGATGAATGAGCTCTCCTGAGAAATTCGTTTCGGCACGTTTAGCCCACGAGAGATGCATGAAAAATTCAATCAGAAAAGAACTTACGAAGAGAAATTTGGAAGTTTTAACAGACTCGAAGAAAGATAGAAAGATTACAAATTAAATGAAGATAATGTCTCACTATTATTACTTGCTTTTAACTATTACTCGATTATAAGATTATATTATATTATATTATATTATATAAGAATATATTAAACTCATATTAACTTTTATTGCAACTCTAAATAATATTTGCAACTCTTATAATCATCATGCAGAATGAATTCATAAATCATTCTCTCTCGAAATTCGAATAGATCTTGAGATGCATTGCCACTGCAGATTTTATCATCGACAATTTTATCCTCAATGAAGCCGGTACTATAAATAAAACGGCAAGATATATTTAATACCTATTAACAGATGACCTGTGCCTGTCTATCAACTTTTTTATACGACGCTCGTTTTATCTTATGTTAGTCATTACAGGCGTCGCGAATCCGCATCGGTGTAAATAACACCGCGTATCTTTCTCTCCCTCGTGTAGACGTACGACAGCCGGCAGGTCATGGTGACCGTGTTTGTCTGTCTATGGGGCGCGAGGCTCTCCGGATACCTCCTGTACAGAATCATCAAGATAGGCCGCGACAAGAGATTCGACGACCGTCGCAGCAACGTGATCCGCTTCGCTGTGTTCTGGACATTCCAGGTAGAGAGACCGCGTGATGTAACAAACCTTTGGGTCAAATATTTCTCTCATTTTTTTCCCGCGGTGATATGATATCAAAGAACGCATTTACAGGCCGTGTGGGTATACGTTGTCAGCCTGCCTGTGATAATAATCAATTCTCCACGTCACAAAATTCCGCCCGCGCCGAAGACGATGACGACACTCGACAGCGCCGGCACGGGCCTCTTCCTCATCGGTTTGCTGGCCGAGACCTACGCCGATCTGCAAAAGTTCGCTTTCAAGCAGGACCCGGTGAATAATGGAAAATGGTGTAACGACGGTGAGATCACCCTCCGATTGTGCGCGTATATCCAAAAATTCTTTTGCAGAGCTTCATTTAATCCTTTATGCTGCTGCAAGTAAAATTGTAATAAGAGGATTGTACGATTTTATTAATAAGACAAGCTTTGACGAAAGACGTTCTCTTAGGAATTTTAAATGTTGCTTTTTATCCAAGGATTTATTTCATTGTAATCGAAAAGCAGACCTGAAAAGGATTAGAAAATCTGATAAACTTCTTCACGTCTTACTTATTGCCTAGCTGTGCTCCAATTAATTCCTCTCTTTCTTTCGCCGAGGACAGTTATCATTTATAAGTTAACGTTTTCAGGACTCTGGAGGCTCTCCCGGCATCCAAATTATTTCGGCGAGATCGTGGTCTGGTGGGGAATATTTATAATATCCTTGAATGTCATCGAAGGAGCGGAATGGGTCGCTATCGCATCTCCGATCTTCACGACGCTTATTATTCTATTCCTGTCGGGCATGCCGTTATTGGAAAAGGCGTCCGATGAGAGATATCGAGAGTGAGTATCGCAGAAGTGCATTGAGAATTTTTACGAGCTTAAAAAAATAATAGCATCTATCAGCAAAGAGTTAAATATATAAATATTTTTGGGTGTTAATTTATTAAAAGAAATTAAAGTCTTAACGTAATTGAAAAGACATAATAATTTAGAAGATAAATTATTAAAATTTTTGTTTTAGTTGTAGTTTGTGATAAAAAAATATTAATAAATGTGCTGATTTCATTGTTCATATTTCAATGTTCTGCAAACGTTTCCAGTAACGCAGAGTATCGCTACTACAAGCAATCCACGTCGCCGTTGATACCGATACCGCCATCTATCTACGTCGAGGTGCCGCGTTTCCTTAAGTTCATCCTGTGCTGCGAATTCCCGCTGTACGACTCTCTGGATGTGAAACCGAGATCGGCCGTCACTGAATCAACGTCCATCAGCCTCGCTGCGTCCACGTAGCTGTAGCCACACGCCGGACGACCGAATTCTGAGTCCGGCGTGCAGTCAACGGCAACAGCTACGACCAGTACAGCCTTTTAAGTGCCACTTTATCTCTCTCTGCGACATCGAGAACCCCGTCTATCCACTGACAAAAGTATAAACTCGACTATCCCGAATCATAATTCCCAATCCGATCTTCTACCAAATATGATGTTGGCACCTCGAGGAATCGAAGGATACGAAACTGTACTTGGTCGAGCACATAAAGTTCGGTATATGGAAACCGAAAAGATCCCTTTCCAAGGTGGAAAGACTTACAAGACGAAGTATTATTATTTTTGTAACTAAAAGCCCTTCTCGGCATTACGCGCAAACGGTACCGGCGACTTTTCGTATAGAATCAAATGATGAGGTGAACAGAGAAAATTATTTTTGTAGCGATGTTATATGGGTACCAATGTAAAAGTAGCTTATCGACCAATTTGAGCATCGTTCCTGTACGGCAAGTCGACGGTTAATGATTTGCGGTTTTATTTATGTACGCAATTAAACTCTTATTTTAGATATAAAAAAGAAGATGATATATAATTTGTACGTCCTAAATAATATTCAGGCTTAAAAAGAAAACTTTTAAAAAGCGTCACTATATTCAATTAGTCAACCGCTACTCGTACTTTAAATTGCATAAATAAGTAATATTATATACTGTTCCAAGAGAGTAGTTCTTGCGGAAATAAAGTAGGCAGCCGTTTACCACGATTGCTGTCAACTAACAAAAAAAGTATGTGTCTTAAATATCGCAGAAACGAAATTTAACGATTTTAATGTAATAATAATGATAAGACGACGTAGGTCATTTTTGAAACTATTAGTAATTTATAAAATTAATGTAGTGGTTGGCGGTTGATACTGTTGGTTCGTTAACGGTAAAATAATTGACAGAACCGCACAGAGATCGGAAGAGAAACGGAAATATGTGTACAGTGTTTCAAGTCTCGTAACTCGGCAGCGAACAAGCAATATTTATCGCTAGAGACGTCAGGCGAATGTAATAAAACACTCACGTTTACATTTCACTTCGTTATCACAATCGCTATCCATTCCGTTAGTACGTCATATAGGATGCTTATAAAGAAATTATAGATGCAATATGATCGTACGTGTCTCGATTTCTTCTGTCCTGAACTTTCAATCGAATTATTGAGTTATAGCAATATCAAACATATCTCCGTGCCGAATAGAACGTTCCCAGAATACGAAATAAAAGTGAATTCTGAAGGAAACCTATAAAAAGAGAATATGTAGTAATAATGAAAATTATGACGCGCATGAAACGAATTTTTCGTGGATGAACGATCCAAACGTTACTTCTCAATACTTTACTGTTACGTATGTCTTCAAAGTTTAGATAATAAATAATTATTGATCTTGATTTGGGATTATTGATTGACCCGCCTTTCTCTCTCAATTATGATTATTACGATTTGCACCAAATGCATATAGTACTTTTTAAGTTCTGATGAGATTTGGACAGCGGATCGCAATAAATCATCGACAGATTACGTAAAGTTCGCTTCATATTTATAAACACATTTTATTTGTTCGTATGTATATCGTTAATAAATGGTGATATAATAATGACAATGAAATGTATAGCGCCGAGCATAAAACGAGCAGTCATATTATAATAATTATTAATATTCCTCTTATAATAATCTTACTGTATTGAGTGGGCCTACCTACTGTGCTTGCAACGTTATGGTCTCTCTTGTCCACAAATGTTTCTTCCATTCTCTAATTTATATTATTTACTCGCACGTAATAATCCATAATAATATGTAACCACAGGTGAAAACATATGCGTCGTCCTAAATATAAACAGCATCATCCACTAATCTTTTTTTTCATTTTTTCCTTTACGTGATCATATATATATATATATCTATATATATATATTGTGTATGTATATATATATAATCGTTATCAATAATATAGTAAGCTACTTAAATATAATATATCTCGTGTCTTCTCGTGGAATATGTTCAGCTGCCGTAGAAAAACTACGCAGCCGCTACGCAGTTCGTAGAAAAAACTTCAATTCCCGTTATACATCAAATTGTCGATTTTCGATGCGTGAAAGACACTTTGTATTACGCAAGGTAATTTTTCCTTAACACGTCCGAAAAATCGTATATCAATAAAATACGTGGGCAGCACAGCGTTTTGAGTACCAAGGGAAAAGAGATCAAAACATTATCTGTGCCTCTTCGCTAAAAAAAAAAAAAAGAGGGTAAGGAGGGGGGAAAAAACAAGAGCTTGGAGGGAGCAAGGAATGGTGGATAAGGGGGACGAAATATTACGACTCTGCTATACACGAATGGCATTTTCCTCGCGTATCTAAGTCCGACTGCATTCGCGCGCGTCTACATAATACATATACTATAATATACAAATAATAGATAATAATAATGTGCCGTCCATCGCTTATCGCGGTTCCTTACCCATTCGTCTAAAAAAGTGATCAGAAAAGGCTGCAAAAGTATCGTATAGTCCGTACGAAATATAGGAATGAACGTCGTCATTAAAAGTAAAATTTGATTGCACGCGCTTTGAGATGATTCTGAAATACAAACGAGATTTACGGCCAGACGGAAGAGCGGTCCGAACTACTTTTCCGTACGGCCTGCTCAACTCCATTTGCATTCTACATTAGGCTGTCTGAGGACGTCCGTTGCTAGCTGGTCAATTGGCGTGACTCGACTCTCGATTCGATTGTTAAAAGAACGCGAGAGAGAGAGAGAGAGAGAGAAAGAGAGAGAGAAAGAGAGAGAGAGAAAAGTAATTCAGTCAATCGATGACCCAACATTTGTATTTTCGTATGGACATCGTATGGATTCCCTTCCTCCTATCATTATTATATGGTTAATATTAATATTATTATTGTTGTCACATTCTTATTAATATTATCGTTACGTTAACATTAGAGTTATCATTAGCGTTATCGTAATGAAAATCTCGGATCGCGTCGATGAACCGGCTACGGGACGCAACGGTGCTTCCTCAGATGGTTTCAATAGAACAATCCCTCAATGATACGTTGTAAAAAAATCTTTTAGAAACTCCATTTAATACGATATGAAAGCGAAAGTAAAACGCGCGATACACGTGTGAACGTATTAAAAAGGAAATTAACGTGAACTAAATTAAAAAGAAGATTGCGTTACGTTGCGCGCAGGACGCAAGGTAACTTATGCACAGCAAGGATCATTGAGAGAAGCGAAGTAGGAGACGCCTTAGAAGGGGATCGGGTATGCCCGTTCGCGCGACTCTACCCTCGCTTCTTCTTCTTCTTCTTTTCTTCTTCTTCTCCCGTAACTACTTCTATCTTATAGCGTAACGCTATATTGCATTTGGCCACTGTCGACAAAGACCCCAGCTGCGTCAGACTATTGCAGTTCGTATATTGCAATCCTACGTTTCTAATGACTTATGAGATAGCCCCGTTTTTTTTTGTTTGTCCTTAGCAGAGCAGAGAAAGGGCGTGTGGGTTAGAGAATAGTCGTTCCGGTCGTGTGTGTTTCGAGTGTGTCAATGTGAAGTAACGCGTGATGCGCATTGAACGTATATAAACGAAGTATTAACATTATACATGAGTCTATTAATATCTATACGTATAAGTAGAGAGCTCTAGTCCCAAACTTCATCTCTTTCTTTTTTGCTTTCTCTCTTACACACACGCACACACGTACACATTCTCTTTTTTTCTTTTCTTTCTCCTCTCTCTCTCTCTCCCTTCCTTTCGGTTCTTTCGCTCCCTCTTTCTTTCTTTCTCCCTTTCTCTCCAACACACAATCTCTCACTTCCGGCAACTCCCTTCCTCGTCATCATTCTGTACGTGTTTTCTACATCGTCCTCGTCTCCGTCGTCGTTTACATTCACGCAACTACGCTCACGCACACACACACACATACACACATACGCACACACTCTTACCGTCAACTATCCCTCTCTCTCTTTATCTTTATTCATTTGCCAATACACTTTCGCGACTCTTTAAATCCTTGAAACGACTTATTACTTCCCTTTATAACGAGAGACTGCTTATTTGCCGTCCTTCTCTTTTTCTTTGTTCTCGTCAACTTCCTTGTCCTTCTCGACTTCCTTCTCTTCCTTATCCGCCTTCTCCTTGTCGCCTTCTTTCTCCTCCTTGGACTCTTTGGATTCCTTCGCCTCTTCCTTGCCTTCCTTCTCCTCTTGCTTCTCTGGCTTCGGCAAATGCGTATTCATGTCCAGGCTGGAGCAGATCTCGTCCCAATCCGGGAAACATCGTTCTTTTACGCGCGAGCAATGCCCAACCAAGTTAGGACAGTTCTCGACCATGTAATCTCGCAGGCTGTACGGCGTGTCTTTGTCGATGTACAAAATTTGAGCGAGATGTGCGAATGCTACCACGTCCATCTGTACAAACCCAAACAAATCACCACCAAGGGTATAGTTAGATTGCCAAAATTGAAGCTGATAATCTATATCTTTTAACATTTAAACATAATGATTACGAAATTAAAATGCATGATTTTATAAATTACTTTTGTTACACATTGTATTTAGGGGAAACTTTTTCCATACATCCCATTCCAGGAATATTTTCTACGCGACTTGTAAAGAATTGCAAAAAATAATTCATCATGCAAACGTAGTAATTGAAATGTATTCATATAATTTTGCCATATAAATGTTAACAGTAAGTAGTGAGTAAACGAATAATAAATATACGCCTATGAAAAATATAAAAAAATAATAAAAATTAAGTCGGATAAAAATCATCTAAAATGCTAACGATATAAAATTAATCGCTCGAGAAATTATAATATAATTCTTTTTTAATATTCAAACTGCCCAATGAAAAGATCAATTTCGTATTATTAAATAAAATATTTTAATCAGAAATTTAATTAATTAAGATCAATTAATTTTTAATCAACTGGAAGTCGAAAACCATTACAATTCGAGTCAATAATTATTATTTACTGAATCCAATACTTGTGAGCCAATTGAAAACAAAGCTTTTTCGCGATGTCCAGCGAAAACGTCGTTTTGCCGCGGGCGGCACACTGGTTTTCACTGATATTATCTTTGGCGTCAAATTACAAGTAACTGAAACTATTATTTACACAGCGGACCAAATACCACACTAGAACGTACTACCGCGATACGTGACGCAAGAGCTCTTGACCGCTATAGGAAACGTGTTAAGAGATTTAACGACACTTACGGTAGTCGGCTCGTCTCCGAAGAAGAAGGGCTTGTCGGCGAGCGTGTCCGAGAGCACCTTGAGATCAGTACAGCCGAATTGAGATACTTCCTCCGCACTGTGCACGCCCATTCCCTGAGCCTTCACTTTCCTCGCGCCCTGCAACCAATCCAACTACCATCTCACTACAAATGGTCACGATATTTTGTTCTACAATTACGCTTCCTTGTCGCGATACTACCTCTAGCTAGCACATTCATAGCACATTTATGGCCACAAGCGCAATTTGTGCACTCTAAGTGAATACTATGAATGATTCTGGAGATAGCATGAAGTAAATATTGTGATAACGTGTAAGTAGCGAAACTTGGTCGAAGTAAAATTTAAATGAAAATAATATTTTGAAAATCGTATTTTAACGAATATCTAACAAGGTTTGTATTTCATTTTAAACTTGCATTTCACAATTATCCTTATATTCCATATTATTAATATCTATGTGAAAACCTCGACCAGGACTCAACTAAGACAGCTTTCAAATGATTGCTGATGAGACTGGCTATGCGAGGCATATCTTTTAATACTTGCAGAAATTGTGCAGTGATAAAAATTATAATTAGTATTTACACGAATGCAAAACTAGCATAATGTGAGTGATACATGCACAGCTAATTGAAAAACGCGAACATACGAAATCGTGCGGTCATGACAAAATGAATGAGCGAAGGTCGAGGGAAAATTATTTTTGCATACATGACCTTAGTTTGCATAACGATGGAAATAATGTGGAATATAATTATGGAAGTATGCAAATAAGTTGTACGAAAACACGTATGGATGCGAATAAATTATTAGAATTGAATTGACCAGAAGTTGTGAATTGTCATTCAGTGATTTCTAACGTCCAAGTTGTATGCTAGGTCACACCGAAATCACACGGCGAACGACAAGCGAAACTTACCTTACGTCCGAACGTGAGCTTGAAGAAGAAGTTCAAAATAGCGTTCGGGATACGTGATCCCAGGGCGAGCTGCAGATTGACCTTGTAGCCCTTCAGCACCTGATCCAAGTTCTTCGTGCGCCAGCACGCGACAACCCAGACGAGGTGATTCTCAATCATCGATATCATGGCGTGAGAGACGCTTCGCTGCTCGGACGTGAGACCGGCATCCAAATCCTTGCCGAATTTCTGGCTCAGTTCCCGCAGGATGATAGTGCTGTCCGCGATCTCCTCGCCGTTCAGCTCGACGAAGGGCAGCTGGCCCTTCTTGGAGCGGAATTTCATCTTGTGGTCAACATTCTGGAAACAATCGAATAAGTCAGTCAAGTTTTTGTCAAGGCGACAATGTAATAATAAAATATTTAATATAATACGTAATATATTATATAATAATAATAATAAATTATATATATTACAAATTATATTGCGATTTCAATGATTAAACGTGAAGCGATATCTAATATACTCTGACTCTAACAACATTGTGCGATCCAACGTAAAATGAAAACATACACTTCAACGCACCGTGTTTATACACATTTGTACGATTTGTTTCGCATGAGATATCGCTTTTAATTTGAATGATTCGAGATAAAATCGCGGTGAGATTTTTTTGCTTTCCAGTAGCCTAGAATAAAATCATTCTAGTTTGATCAATAGTAATTGTTTGCAATTATTATCCCGCACTGTAAAGCGGAATGTTGTGAAACGCTCTACTGCAAGTCTTCCGTAATAAATAACGTTGCACCGAGACGGACAGGCATACCCACACTCTCGCGAGGCACATGCTCTATTTATAGACGCATGTACCGCGTTAAACGCATAAGTGGGATATCGTGGCTTTCACAGGTGAATCAGCTTATTACATGTAATCTGCGAACGTTTCACGCGTTGATATACGGGGTGTCTCGGAATCATCGCTTGACCGACAAAAATTTCTTCAATTTAGAGTTTTTTTTCTTCGCGATAACGGTATTTTTGTCTTTCGTGTATGTATAAACTTTTTATTATTAATATTCAATTAGTTTTGAATTAAGCTTCTATTAAAATAAACTCGTAGGGTTAATTGAAAAAGGAGATTTCGCGATAAGAGTCACATAATTAAAATATTCAATTTGTGGAAAGTACTCTCTTGGCGAGGAATAGTTTCTTAATTTGTTGATAATTTCTCGTTGGCATAAAATCGATTTTAAATTCATAATTCTGCTATTACTGGAGAGCAGACTGCGACAAATTTAAATTTAAATTTTATTATACAATTTAAGATATAGCGCATAAAATAAAATACAAAAACAAAAGATTTTATTAATATTCCAAATACTACTGTCTCTTCTTACTAATTATTGAGAAAAATATTAAATTTAAATACTACTCTAACAGACATACTTTCCATGCAACTTGATCACGACAGTGTAATATAAATTAATAATAATTACGCAGAGTATCATTTTATCATTAGATTGTTACATTATATGTGTCGTTAAACCTAGATGAGATTTCCTAGGTGTAATACTCGAACAGTACATTCTCGCTCGCGCGATTTGCCATGTGGATCAAGTACCTCGCGCTCGTAAAATACAAAGGGTTGGCACCTTCAAAGTCAAGCGGGTCCGCTGGTACAATAACGTCCCGCCCCGAAAACCGACACGGCCGAAATGGAAATGAAACGGAAGAGCAAATCGCGCGGAAGTTCGTGAAGGCGCGCGAGAGGGAAAAGGATTAAGAGACGGCGCGTGTGAGCAGGCACGGCGTGAGAAGTGTGGAAGAGTGCGAGCGGCGGGACGAGAACTCGGAAGAACAAGCTCGAAACGAACGAACGAACAAAAGGGGCACGGACGCGTGGCGGGGGCCAATTACCGAGTCCAGGTCGGGCGTACGAAAAAAAAACGAGGAAAAAAAAAGAAAAGGAAAAACGAGAGGACCGCAATGCTGCGTGAAATTTCAGCTGTGCTAGAGAAAGCGGCGTAACACGCGCCGCGCGGCGCGGCGTCCGTCGACACGGAGGAGAGAAGGCAACGTACGTAGCGGAGATCCATTGCTCCAGTTTTAACCCCTTCGGTCGGGCACACGGCGGCACGAGATCGATGAGGGCTGGGTATATAGCCGCGCATAATACGCGTTTGTCAGCTGTACGGGGGCTGGCCCCGAATGCAAACGGCAGGCGTAAGCTGCCCGAATGAGTCATCCTTTTGCCGAGTCTCTCGTTCCCTCCATTGATCGATATCTCTTGATTTTTCTTTTTTTTTTCTCCAATTTTTGTTAGTTTTGTTAATTATTGACTCTCGATATCTACATCGCAAAAATCTTTCGAGTTCCTTCAACTTTTGCGAGGGAAGAAACGCGCGTCGAGCGATCGGCGATATTTCCAATTTCGCGGCTTTCGTTTGTTTCCTGTTATTTAGCCGAGCAATTTTCGATTTTAATCTACAACGTTAATAAACGAAAGGGCAGGGCGGGGTTTTACACCGAACGTTGCCCCGCAGCTCGCCCTCATTCCAACACATTTGCGCCCCTATTACGTCACGTTTATTATTTATCCGTTACATGTTTGATTTCGATGTGATAACGATAATAATGAAGGCGAGGTCTGGGCGGGGTCGGGGGCACTGAACGCCCGTTGCCCTCGATATAAAATACATCGGCATCCCTATTACGTCATGTTGTTATTTATCGGAAATTCTCGCGTTTTTCGAGAGAACGGCAAGAGGCTCGATCGATTCCGGCTAATGACGACAAGGAAAGAGATTTCCGCCTCTTCTCGATATAATACACGGGCATCCTCATAATATCGTATTTATAGAAATTTCTTACACAAATTTTGACGGGATTTTCAGCATGCAATTACGTATTGTTCCAATATGCTTATTCCATATTATTGATTTATTATTGAATTGAACTTTCTATTAAGACCCTCTAATAAATTTAAAAATACCGAAAATCTTATCGCAATCTCTGATAATTTTGGAGGAGGGAGCTCTGCAGCTTAGTCGGGCCATCCTACATAATCTATTAAAATCCTTTAGCGAGGGTGCAACACCGAGAGAAGCAACCCTTCGCATCTCCATCCCCGTTACATCCCAAACACATGACGTGCGTACTTGACGTCTTCGATACCGATTCATGAGAACGATAACGAGGAGAGCGAATCCACGGGGCGGGGTCGTCTGAAACGCTCGCTCGCTCGCTCGCTCGCCTCGGCGCGCGCGCGGAGAAGCCGAAAGAAGTGGACGAAGGGTGGCTGGCCGGATCGGTGCAGGCGCAAGGGAGGAGCGCGCGAACGGAGGACGATGAACTCGCACGGCGGCAGGCAGCTTCCGTCGCCTGGCAACGTCCCCACTTGGCCTCCCTCTCCCACCGGGCGCAGCGTCACACATTGCCACACACACACACACACACACACACACACACACACACACACACACACAGGCACATATTGCACACACGCATACACAATCCACCCATGTGCATTCTCGCTGCATCGTACATACACGCGTATACGCGAATATGTGCATATCACGTATATGCATTACACCGCGCGCGTATGTGATGATTTTCTCTTTCTCCCTCACGTGTTCCCTCTCGCTCTCGCTCTTTCTTGCCTCCGTCACCCTCGTTGATCGTAGTCGTGGCCGTCGTCGTTTGCGCTGATATTGATCGCGCGGGATGGTGCCGTGAACCGCCACCGACGCCACCGACGTCGCCGTTCGCGCGACCTAAGGGCACACGCACGCATCGCGCCGAAAAACCAGTCTCGATCGCGAAACAGGGCAATAGTCCCGATGAAGGGAGGGAAGGGAGGGAAGGAAGGGGGAGAAGGAGAGGAGCGAACCTGTCTCTGTATGGGGCACAGATGTGTCCAGGGTCAAAGTTCGGGACGTTATCGATTAGACTGGACCGTTTACGTTAGGTCCAGGTACAGGCGAGAACGGCCGAACTGGCGTAGTTATCGATCGCTTTTGATTACGTTCTATTTAGAGCAGAAGCCACGGGTCTCTTTAAGCTCCCTCGGAAAATTTGCAAAGCGCACAATCATTGAAATTACAATGTTAGAATCGAGCGAATCGCGGACAGATTTCTCTTCTCTTCCGTCGCAGTTAAGAGATAGGTGATTAATCAGATACAGCGAGATACAGTTTTCAACTTTTCAAAACGTAATCTTTCCCCCTGTCTTACAGCAAATATAAAATAAAAAAATAAAATTAAGAAACATACAGTCTATTATTGTCCAAAAAAGAATAAAAATAAAGCTATCCAACAAAGTTACTAAAAATACCTTCTCGGAATTTGTTTGCTTCTTTTCATAATTGTACAGTTACAAAACAAATTACACAAAGAATAAATCTTATTGATCGCAATGTGATTTAAGCAATCACTTATTTTACGATTTTAAGAAAAGAGAAAAATATCTATAAATATATATATTTATAGTTTTAATATGTATAAATATACATTTAATACAAATAAAAACATATATTTCTTAAGTCATCAAAACTGTTCTCTTGTATGACTCTTTTTAAAATAAAATATCTTTAACGGGAATTTTCAGAAGAGAAGTAAAAAGAAAATCTCTGTCTAACAATGAGATCTCTGAATATGCCTTCACTGAGAAGCTACAAATCAGCTTGGTCCATGCCACGCGACAATACGTCGCATCGCGCAATCTATGCATATATCCGATCCCTCATTCATCCTAATGGACCAGAAGCACACTGTTTCCACGCCACGTTACGTCGCTCCAGCGCGACGGATGTCGCCGGAAGATTTGCATGTGTATACTATATGGACGTGCGTCGCGTGGCACAGTATAATTGGCTACTTACTGCAATGCCTGTGGCGCGCAGGCACACACGTAAAATACCGATTTCGCGCAACATGCGCAATATATCGATTTGCATCGTACTTCCATATGAGAATGCCAACCTACCGGCGTAGTTTCGACATCGACAATTCTTAGCCTTCGCGCGGAAAGTAAATTCCTCTCTCGTCTTCTTCCTTTCATCATACGCCGCACCCTTCACTCGACGCTAATTTTTTTTATCGTTAATTTTTAAGAGTCAATGAGAATTCTAACGAACGAAAAGAAGAGATGAAAGACAATCATGACCCATTCGAATTTAACAACTTTAATAATTGAGGGAAAATTGATTGCCAATTTATTAAACACATTTTCTTTCTCGATCACGACGAGAAATTTTGTTTTATTAAAAATTGTTTGTATTCGTCAAAAGTAACATTTCTAAAATATTAGTAATATAGGAATTTTAACACGTTCGTCGTTTATGCATCGCAAGCAATATACGCCGATACGTTGAATGTGTTAAAGCACTTTTAACTGACGACGTAGTAGAGATAAAAAAAAAACTGAAAGACGAGTTAAACACACGAGTATCGCTTGGCGTGTCGTAGTATCATGTCGCTCGGATCAAGTAGATTGCTAGCTCAGCTAACTTAGACAGATAATCCTTGCCTTCATCTCGCCCACTGTATTCAAAGTGTTGGAGCGAACATAAATTAGCTTGAGAGCGTTTATATAAAAAAATTCCTTCCTTCTTACGACGAATTGTCGTTTTTATCGTACATCTTAAAATAATATCCGTTTCTCTTTCATATCTTCTTTAAGTTGACGCTGAACCGGCAACTCTTTCTAGCGACACGTAATGACGTCAGGCATATTTCAAGTGAATTGTACATTTAAACTCAATCAAATTAATAATAAAAATAATATAGCTCTAGTAAAAAAAATTAAGACAAGATATTCTTATCGAATATAATATTGCAAACTTTAATCTAGCTTTTTCAGACGTTTTTCTCTTTTCTCTTTTAATTATAAAAATGAATGAATTTATTCTCTGATAATACGATATGCAGTCACGTTGGATATTGCAATTAACTCGTAGATCGAAATAGGAAAGATCGAATCTCTCAATTGTACGCCGAATGCGCGCGCGTACGATCAATAAGCGCCGACGAATGCGAAGTTGCACTCTTGTTTCAGTAATCAGTCAAATTGGGAGAAACACCACGCCTTGCATTCACGGACGGTGAATTATCTCGACATTTAACCCGGTGTTTCCTCGAGCGTGACACCGTAAAGACGCACAATGGGGTCCGTTCACGTCGCGTAAACTATCTTATGAAACACGATAACCGCGTCGATATCCTTCCATGCAACAAATAGCTCCGGGTAACTCGTCCGAGGCCAAGAGAGCTTCTTTTAACGCTGCCCAGTTTCGAAAATGGAATTATGGAATAATGAAAACAAACGTATGTTGTGTTGCCATTTCTTGCGAAGCAAAATATGTAACTGTAACTTTTAAACACGTAGGAGATGCGAGTAAAGAAATAAACTATTCATCAATTATAAACTATAGATTTTAACGACACATGATCCTAAAATAATTAAATTTTCAAAAATATTTTCGTACCATCATTTTATATATCTTTTTCTAAATAATTCCAAGTATATTGATTTTCTTTTTAGAATTTATGAATTCAAAAGAGATTTAATCTCCTGTTATTTAAAAACCACAAATAATTATCTTCGATTAATCATAATAGAATTAAACTCGTATGCCACAAATGCGCAACTTATTAGATTTTCATATGTAATCCAAAGGATTCTTTTATATTTTAGATGAGCTTGTAGATATTTATTGTACAATGCTTGTGTTGCATTTCTCGCGATGTCACATTATTTCCATTTAATTGAATTGTGGGCAGATAAGAATTCTAAGAGTTCAACTGCTCCGTACAACAATCTACATAGTGATATGCAAATCGATTTATTGCACCAGCTTCTTTATTATGACATTGTTGCTGGCGTCGTTATGAGCAGCTGCAATTGCAGCATCGCGGTATATCATTAATAAAACGAACTGAGCAAAGGTAGAGATAAAGGGACAAAGAGAAAGAAACTGTTTTGTATGAGGGAGAAAAAGAGAGCGCGAGAAGCGCAAAGAGAGGAACATTCGGGGACGTGCGCAGATTGGCGAGCATCGTCTATTTTTCTATGGAGTGCAATGAACCCCCGCGCGCGCGTCCGCCACGCCATTCCGCCGGGCCCGGCGTGACGGAATGAATTTCTCGCGGTCGAGGAATGTCAAGCAGACCGCGGGAGAAAGAGGGAGAGAAAGATGAAAGAGAAACGACCGCAAAGTCGAAGTGAGCCTCCCCCTCCCTCCCCTCCCGGCGTTCCACGGCGCGGCGTCGATAAGATAAGCCGTAATGAGGTTCAATTGGAAGATTAATTAATTAAAACCCACGGCGAAGGAGTTAAATTGGACGATATTGCGGACGGTATGCAGGCATGCCGCGGCTGCTGCTACTGGACGCAGCAACGACGGGAGCGAGCACGCGGACCCGGGCGTGTACGCGAGATGGGCGGCCTGCGCGCGAGATGGAGGCGAGCGCGGAGAGAGAGAGAAAGAAAAAAAGAGAGACGGGGGCGCGAGGGATTTACAGCTGCCAAGATACGGAGACCCGTAATTATGTTGCGGCCGGCCTCGGCGCGCGGCGCGGCGCGGCGCGTTGACGAACGCGAGGCGTTTCTCAGCGGCGTCAAGCCCGCGACTCCGGGCACGTTTCCTTGCACGACGCTTCCTCGCCTTCTTGCACGTATAACGCTCGTATTTTCGCGTCTCTCCGACGTTAATCAGGTAAACTCGGGACACACGGGAGCGGATAAAACGGAATATGTTAAACGATATTATAGTTAATTTAAATTTTTTTTTGCCTAGATGCACGGATATTTGCTGGTATCAATTTACGATTGGAAAAATACTCCACTCGCTTATGTAACGAAATATTACAGGTACCATAATAAACCCATTTATAAAATTTATTTTTCAGATACATTTTAAATCAGATATTAATTAAATTCGATATAATTACATTTTCCCATTTTTTTTTAATTTGAACGGAATGTTTTTTTAAATTAACGTGATGCCCCCATTTTTAAAATTTCAAATTACTCCCGATCGTGAATTTATTTTGTATTAAATTTTAAAAAAAATCTGGAATTAATAATGAAGAAACGTACAACGTGTAAAAATTTGCGAGCTAATTGAATCCTAGCTGAAAACTCGATATAAGATATATATGCTTGCCGTCAGAAGAAGCGTCTAATCGTCCATTTAATAAAATTATACGATTCTTAGAAGATTAATAAATTATATCATTAAGACTCGTTCGAGACGCCTTTGTAAGAACCTTCGTCGATATTTTTTTCCTGGAAGCCACGGGACCGCAATACTGCACCGTGACAAGTCGTAAAATAATTACGGCGGACCGGACTGTGTCTCGGGAAAATACGAGCGGACGCGCGCGCGACGCGCGTTACGATTCCGCTCCGTAACGAGAAGAAGAGAAGAGAGAGGAAGACAATCGCATTTCCAGAGCGGGCAATCTAGTCTACCGACTAATGGAATGTAATAGAACGCTTGCCAGTCACCGCCTTGCCCTCACGCCTCGTCCTCCTCGTTCCCGTCGCGTCTTCTCTCCCCTTTCTGCCCTCCCGTTTCGCTCACCACCTCGTGCCTCCGACGCATCCGCAGACTTTTCTCTTTGTCCACGCGCTTTGTTCTTGTTGCGAGAGATACGCCCGCGATCGCGCTGGCTCCGCGAAAGAGCGAGTACGGTCTCTCGTCGCTATTTTAAGAGACGCGCTCCCGCCCCCGCATTTATTTCCGCCGCTTTTATTTCTATATATGCCGCCCGTACTTGAAATTAGACAGCTGCTGCGCCGCTCCGCGCCGTGAAAAATCTCGCGGCGCAGGCGGATCAACGCGCGCGTCGAACCGTCGCCTCTCGTGTTTACCGTTGTCACATTTCGCGACAACGGTAATTAAATGTGCCCCTGTTATGACTGCTACGCTCTGACGGCTCTAGCTACTTTACAATCCTTAGTTGTGGAAATAAATCTCTTTGTTGCTTGTTTGAGAAAAAGAAGAGAAGAAGAAAGGAAAGAATATGGTTCTCGTGTTCTATTTGGAAATACTAAGAATGCATTTAATATTTACAAAATCCAAGAACACGCTTTATTTTTAGAATTTATCTGATTTCTTTGTATAATTCTTTTCTTTCTCTTTCTCTCATACTTTATTGTAATCTATAGCATTGAGAAAGGATTAAAATTTGATAAAACTGATCGATTGTGAACGGGAATTTAAAAGAAGACGTAAATAATAAATTCAATATCGTAAACTAAAGCCGAAAATAAAAATTGAAAAATACGAATCAGCAGTGAACGATAACTATGATATCATTCGAAAATGCTGTGCTCGAAATTTTTTACATATCTTGTAACGTATATCTCATCGGTCACAGCTGCGAAAGACGACAATTTAATTAGCTTGCATCTGTGGACTTCGAAGAATGAAATACGAGCAGGCGAAAAGATTAAATTTAATACGCAGCACAGACAACTTTTTTTCATAATATTTTAATCTGTATTACTGGTAAATATTCGTACGTATCAACAATCTTGCTATGTAATGAATAATTAAATCCTAATATTAAACTGTTAAAATATAGCGCCTTTTTGCTCAATTAGACTTTAAAAGCGAGTCTTTTCACAAGTTTGAAATTTCAAACTCCTTAGAAAAAAACTTGAAGAAAAACATAGTACGAGAATATAGATAAAAGCAAAAGAAGAGGCAGGTTATTAAGATTATATTTAGAAACGTTTGTTTTACTGCAATGCGAGTTACGTGCCGTGTTGCTCGAGGTCTCGATCGTGACTGACTTATTCAATAACAGCGCCAATAACATGAAAGAAAATTCAAATATATGTACACTTATTATAAAAAAAGAACTCTCATAATTTTAGACATGTAATGAGAACGAGGATATTTACATGACAGTGTAATTAGTTGTTGCATCCTCAAGGAAAGACAATTAGACAGATTTCTTAGATAAAGAAACTCCGTTATTTTCTATGCGATATCTATGATTTGAAACGAAATACTTCTTTAGAAATGTAGCAAAAGTTTATTATAGCACAGCACAGTTTTGTTATTTCCTTGTAGTTTTGAAACTTAACTCGCTTTTTAATTTTCAATTTAATTGAAAACTACTGTCGTCTCGATGAAAACTTTTTGACTTTCGTTTTAATATTTATAATTGAAAATATATTAAGTTTTAAAATTTTTCTACATACAATTTCTTTGAAACGTGCATTTAGCGATATAAAATATCATAATTCTCCGCAGTTAATTATTTCTTCGATCAATTTAGCTATAAACCATAACTGGGTGCCGAGAAGTGGCAGCTGTCTTGCCGTAATATCGTGCCATGAGATATCATTCACCGTATTTTCCCAATGAATACCCGTTCCGATCGCAAAATGGTAGAATTGGAAGAAAAGAGGTCACAGGTAATACGGAGGAAGTCCCTATTGAACTAATCATTAGATAGCTACAAATAACGGGTGGAATGGTCGAGATCAATTGGCCAAGCTGACCAATTTCGGACATGCTAACGGTTCTCGCGCATCCTAACGGACCCGTCATTTACGAAGAAATACTTTCTTTGCGTTTCTTCCAATCTGTTTCACACTAATATCTCGTAATTGAAACGAACCGCCACCATTCTGTGACCTGAGGGCAAGAGGAGACCTGTCCTACATCCGGACGAGACCTTCTTTTATTTTCGAAAGGACACGACCTTTTTATTATCCCAGTCTCGTATTTAACTTTTCCTAAAAAAAGAATGTAACCTTACGCCAAAGGTATCTTAGATTTCGGAAACCTATTTTTTTTAATTACTATTTCAAAAGATAAGAAATTCGAGGTAAGCAGGACGAAACTTCTTGTTTCTTCGTTCCGTTTCTTCGAGCAAGACAATATGTCACGCAGAAGCGCGTTTCTCTCGTTGATGAAGCTGTCATTGGTCATTGTGCGAGGAGAAAAGCGAAACGTTTTCAGACTTTCGTCCGAGACTGCGCTAAAATGTGTGTTACTGACGTTCGAGGAATGCGGCTTTGTCCGCTTTTTCCCCGACTCGCTAAGCAGAGCTAATCAATGAAATCGCACGAACCTCGAATTCCTTCGCTTCCGCGTTCCTGCTTTCGATATCCCGCGATGGCCAGCGAGAACAAGTGTTTGAGGAATGAATTTAGATATTAGGTCGCTGAACAGTACGCGATAAGTACGGAGGATTTTGCGTCCTCGATAGCCAGCGCTCCGAAAACATCCGATTACGTCAAGCGTATATATCTTTATGGGAGATTCGTGTATCGTCGGAAACACAAATCTCCAGCATTCGAAATTCCATTTGTTTGGGGAGAGTAATTTAGAAAGGCATTTAAAAAGATAAGAAAAAGCGACGAGACGGGAGGGGAGAGAATGGAAGTGAAGCTGGAGCACCGAAACGATTTCGTGTAATCGGCGTGTAAAAAGAAAATAATTTTCCATCTGAGCGCGAACGTTTATCGGTCAATATCGCGCTACGGTAGAAACAATTGACAAATTATTAAGTGCAGCATCCGTCCGTTAATCTTCTCGGAGAGTGTTCACACGTGTTTCGCACCCGTCTGTCATGGGTTTCCCACCACGACAGTCATCGCCTAAGCGACTAAAGCAGAGAATGCGTCTTATGGATGTAGTGACTCTTAGATCTCTCATGCAAGTCCAGAATGTAACAAAAGAACAAATAAGTACAAGAAGCTCATTTCTGCAGATCTCTAGTACTGTGTAGGATTTTTATCCCATGGAATATCTTCCAAATCTTTTGTGTAATTTATAATATAATTTATATTTATAATATATATAAATAAATATGAGTTATTATAAAATTATAATAATTATTATCATTAATTTATAAAGTAGTATATATATTCATCAATTTCGATCCGTGCAACTTTTTTTCTTCTAGTCCGTGCTTGCTTCAAAATTATCTTAATAGCTCTTAATAGACTACAATTGTACAACAAGAAATCTTCATTCCAAATTATTAAAAATTCCATAATCGGTCAAGAAAGTGTGTAATTTCTGAACACCCTGTGTATCATCGGGAATTTAAGAAAACTACACGTTGAGATTTCCGCCGGCCTGGTTCATCCCGGTTTATCGAAGAGAGAAGGGCGAGGAAGGAAAGGGCGGGGCGGCGTAAGAGATGACTCTCGGAGCCGCTGTACTCGGTACAGCTGCACTCATCTCTGACCTTCGGTCATTACATAGGCGTGGATAATCGTGGTTCACGCTCGAAAGGAAATTTTTAAACGATTCAAAAACGCATGTCTCGATTTACGTAAATATTTAGCGAATTATACATCGATGTTGCAATAAATAATTAAATTCAATTTTCTATTTCCTTATAAAATGATAATTAATTTGTTAAACTAAGATGCTATTTTGAAAGTTATTATTAATAAACATATTATAATAGCTATTACAATTTGTAGTAATTT
This sequence comes from Tetramorium parvispinum, assembly GCA_011638315.1. NCBI lineage: Eukaryota > Metazoa > Arthropoda > Insecta > Hymenoptera > Formicidae > Tetramorium > Tetramorium parvispinum. The sequence continues at coordinate 12,837 of VBVR01000352.1, read as the reverse complement.
ATTATAATTAGAATAATTTTAATATTAAGCTTTTAAAAAATATACACATTGTAAAACTCACTCATAACGAATCGATCCTAAATTCTAATTAATTCCGGTATGAATTCTATCGTTTCCACGATATCCACGGCACAAAAGTGATGCCTGATCGGAGATGTAGTCTGTGATACCCCGACACTACTTCTCTTTACAATTATAAATGACTGCACAATGCTTGTAAATTCCTTCCGAAGGGTACTGTAAAGGACATAATCAACACCGACCAAGTTATAGTACGGGCTAGGTCGCTCGCGACTTAACGAGCCATGAAATTAGCTGACTCATAGGATTTAAACAGCATTCTACGGGAGAAAAAACAAAGTGCTCCCGGTTAAGTTAGAAGAAGCCGCCGACGTTATTTTTCCCACCGTCGCGTCGCTCGTACCTCCGAACGACGCTCCCGCTGGTTACGAACCGAACGTTTAACCGTTATGGAACGGCGTCGTCCGTATCTCGAGAGAGATGCACGTGAATAGCACAGGAACGTTATGGATTTTATGTACATGAAAATAATAATTTTCGCGGGCACGATGACCGAAGGCGTCACGGTTTATTGCCGCGGATAAAAGATGCGGGATTTATTGAGTGAATAAGTCGGACACACACACACACACATACACACACACACAAAGCAGACAGACAGCCGTTTACATCCATTTTCGATCTTACGATTCACGAACGCGGTGAGGTTTATGAGAGACGATAGATTAGTATTAATCGGAGAACGTATTTCCTGCTGCTAATGTTTCTGGGGTACAGTATACATTTATATGTCCTAGATTTATTCGTTGTCTCTTTTCAATTACAAACTCGCCGACAGATGCAAATGAATAGACAGAACGTTATCGCTCAGGTACACGGTATTAATGAATATTCAATTTAAAGTTAATTACCGATATACATAACATTAAATGGTCTCCATGTTTCCATGTTAATGACATTTTTGCTAATCAACATTTTGTAAATTTTACATATTTCGTTAACACAAGTAAAATATTACGAGCACAGATTTCTGTTTATTAAAAAAAATCGATATTTGTGTTTGACCCAAAAAGAGCTTCGGCTAAAGGAACACCTGGTATAAATCGAGGGGTAACAACCTGCATATCTTCCCTTCCTTTTCCCGGCGAGATAAAAAAAAAAAGAAAACATACAGATACACGCGGTCGATATGCATTCCAACTGCGCCGTTGCCGCAACCCGTTTTAAGCTGTACAGTCGGGTAACGGCGTTGATCGCGATTATCGGCCTTTCCGAGAAGCTTTCGAAAGGCAGCGAAAATACAATGTCAAGCGGACGGGGAAGTGGAGGGAGCCAGGAACACGCGGCAGTGGCTCGTTCGCGCCTCTCCTCTAGCCGCGCGTACGTTTCCGGCGATTTAAAGACCGCGACCTGCCTCAACCGTAAAGTAGGTGCATATTTTCCTCACCTGCCGCTCGCTCGCTCGGCCAAGTAGCCGCGTGTTGGTGCACACGCGTCATTAGGTACGCGTGTATGTGGCCACCGCGGGCATATCTCGCTTAATCCGATACAATCCAACAGGCGGATGAAAGTTTGTAAATAAAATTTCACGCGGCGATAGCGAGGAATTCGAGCTATTACGCGCCCCACGTCAACCGTCCTCCGTTTTACGATGCGTTAATACTTGCGGAATAAAAAGGGTAAGACGACAATTACCGGGATGATCCCGTAATCGCCATCGTAATTTTAACGATATTACTGTAAATCTACTGGAAAAATCTCCTTTTCGCCCTTTGCGAAACGGTAGAAAACGGATGTCGCGATTTTTTAAATTTTCATTACATAGCGTTGTTACTAAGCCTTACAGGCTAATTAAAATCATGTTAAAACATAGTTTGAAATTAATTGAAGGACATTATTTTATATCTTCTATTTTTGTTAGGGAAAAATTGGCTTTAATTTGTTCGTATATCAATGTTGAATTAAATTTGCTTGCTGCCAAGTATTTTTTAAATACTTTTTCATAATTTTTTCCTTTATATAATTTCTTGACCGTTTTTGCGACTTCAGCATATGTTATGACTGGATTATGAGCATTCTTATTGCAAAGTTGTAATTAGCACGTTTAATTATAGACACAGCTCTTATCATCGTATGATTCGAATCTTATGATGCGAATGTTGTTTGTAACATACATGTTTTGGTCAAATTGTATTGACTGAATCATGATTAAAGAATTATCACGTCTATGTCGACGATGAGTTTTAATCGGTAAAATATTTTCGTGTAAAAATCTCATATCATAATATACTGAAAATAACTGATATTTTTTTTCCATTTTTGCTGATATTCAGATTTATGAATTCAAGTCATCAAGTTTTACAAAGGTCAGCTATCATTAACTGATATAAGTTATATAATTTAGCTGATACAATTACAAACATATTAAATAATGATATTTTACAAGATGATATTAAACTCTAAACTAAATGTATATTAGCAGAAACAAAGACACAATTATTTACGTTTGTTATGCAAAACTACCAAGTCTCACGCAAATCAAACATTTAATGCTAGTTGTAAACATCCATTGTTGACCTAATCGCGATGCAAACAAGCAATGAGAATCAATGTGTTAATCAACGAACGGTATATACCCATAACATAACAAGCGTGTTTGTTGCACGTGACGATGTTCCTTGTCTAAATAATTTTTCCACACAAGCATGCGAGAGACGCAGTTTTATAGACTATGATAAAGGAGGAAATTATGAAGAGAGAGATGTACTTTTGGAGGTTCGCGCCTTATAATTGCAGATAGACAAGTTTTCACTCTTCAGCTAAATCTAACAATAAGTGAGCAACAATTCAACAGAATTTTAATTTCGGAAAAGGAGGACACGATTATAAATTCATTGTTCGCAATTACTCCCGGTATTGAAACTTCAAAGTTCGTGGAAGGGTACAAAATTTCGTACTTCGTACGAAACTTCATTTTGACGTAGGATACTAGAGCGATCGTCAAGTTCGCGTCCATTATCGAACACTCCTCGCGTTATATTCCTCTAAGAATCTCGTATCGCGTTTGTTATTCGAGCGCGTGCCAAAGGCCGCCTTACGTCAATAATTCGATGCTGCGGGAGCAGCAACGCGACGGGCGCGGAATGGAAATATCGGTATGCATAAAGCGTGCCTCTCGTCGCAGGACGTCGACGGCGGCGATAAAGAGGAGCGCATGCCATGCGGCTCCGGCGCGCCGAGGTTCACTTTATATAGCGATACGCGCGAGACGCACGTATGTCGCAAGGCGGACAGCCCTCGGACGCACCGACGAGCGGGAATAATGTGATATACATATTGACGAGCTGCCACCGATGCTCGGTGGAAAACAATCCTCGCGTGCACGCGCGGCCGCGGAATTAATTCTCGCGCCTTACGCCTCCCTCGTTTGCTCTTCCCTTCCAACCGCGTGCGCTTGCTATGCGTGCCGACCGGATGATTTGCGTTTCTTTGCCGGTCCGATTAATTCTTAAGGAATTTTTATTTTCCTTGACTGAAGATATTTATACGCGGCACTTGTTGTCGATAGCCTGTTGTGAACTCTTTAATTCGAATCTTTGAACGTTCTGGCAAAATGTGTCACTTTCGCTAGTTAATCTTCAAGTGATCTCGTTTACGAGCGCGACTAAATGTTAAATGTCAAGATACTGTATCGCTTGATTCGACGAGATCAGCAAACATTTGAGTTTACATTTTTTTTAAATGTGCTAGATATTAAAAAATATTTATAAAATAATAATTATATTATAATATTTATAATATAATTATATTTTCTACTCACTAATTGTCGCGAATAAGAGGAGTCGATGAAAACGGTATAAATATGTAAATAAAATACATTTGCATTGCATAAAGCTAAAAGCTGCGCACCGTTTTGATTTTAATAATGAAGAAAATATATTTTCACGTAATAATAAATTGTAGTAAAAAATACAGAATATCGCGTGATAACGCAAGTGATATAAATCAAACGATAAAAATTCCAACTTGTGCTTTCGATCGCTCTCAATTGAGAAATTAACAGCGCAAGACTCATCTTCACGACTGTACAACTGTTTTTACTTCCAGACCGATTTACTCTCTGTTTGTGATCGACGATTGATGATAAATTGGCATCAGTTGCTGAAATTTCTTTCAATGATAAATTCTCGGCATTCCACCGTCAAGTCACGCGGCTAATCAGTCGCGATCGGTAATGAGAGATCGTCGTAATGCATAGCAAATAACGCCGGTCGTAAATTAAGTGATTCTAGAGTATTCTGATTAAGCGACGCGAACGCGTCGCAAGTTTTTATCGTCCAGCATGATCGGTCACCAGGCGCAATTATTCATGAAGTGACTCATCGGAATGGTATATCCTGGAATTCAGTCTTATAGTTACTGACGCGAGAACTATTGCAACACAGTCATACGCATTGAAGTTCCGCTCGAAATGTCGGTTTAGATAATTTACAATTATCATACAATACAATTATCACGCAGGTTGCAACAACGAAATCATCTCTTCTTTTGAAAAGAAAGCGCCTGCTTCTTTATTTCTTCTTTTCAAAAGAAGAAAAGATTTATATAGTAACATAAAAATTCGATCGCGTTTACGACTTTCTCTCTATGAATCTCTTTGAAATTTATCCATTATTTTCATTTATTATTTTATGTAATTTCGTTTAATATTGAAGAAAATATAATTATTAAAATTAAAATCTTATTCAAAATACATTGAATTAATATATGCTCTAAAGTTTGATTTTAATTTCCGTTAAATTGTAATGCCATTTTTAATTTAATATATTGATATATCTTTTTACATTTCTGTGCCGTGGATTTATCATTTTTTGAAATTCTCTTTCTGCCTAGAAGCGAAAGGATAAAATTATCTATCAATATACAATTGACCCTGATTCGCTATATCTAGAAATACACTCTCGAGAGATTGCATTATTAAAATGAACGTGTCCATGAATGTTCAAGAATGGAATGTGTCAACAGATTTTATCGTGCCTTAATCGCGAATATGTTTATGTTGTTCGTTACACCAGATTGATTCACACGCGATAGCGTAATTCCTCGTATTTCGTGCCGTTTAACACAACGATGCAAGCTCGATTTGCCGTTTGACATGCAAGACTCGCCGATCTTCCTCACATCACGCTTTTTTCAAATACGCAATATTCGCTGTACAATACCACCGCGCGATCGTATTTTTTATCCGTAATCCGTGTAACGTGATAGCTGCTCGATATTATCGATCCCGTTACGCGATATTACCTGCGGTATAGGCGAGCCCGAATCGCCCGGCATTTCAGATGCACGAAAGTCAGCGCACCTGGCGCATCATCGTTGCCAACGAGCGTTACGAACCGCTTCTCGGTAACGTTTTCTCCGGTAACGTTTGTCTTTGTCGTAGGAAAATGCGTCGTGCGATTCATAACCAGTCGTAAATCCGCGGTCTTTCTGAAGGTAAAGCGCATGTATTGTTCGCGTGTTTTTCCCCTCGGTTATTATTCATATCGCAAAACGGAGCGAGGACAGGGCTTTCTCGGAATCGCTCTGATAAAGCGAACTTGTGATAAAGCTATCCCCTGGGTGGTCTTGAGGCTCTATGGGAATCCCCTTTTGCGAGACTCTCGGATTCCAAGCACGATCAGGCCAAAAAAGATATCGGAATAATACAGTGTGACCCAGCAAAATTTCTGAGAATTCCTAAAGAAGGTCTAACTGGAACTGATTGATTTTCCATAGACCTTGTTCAAAATATAACATTGGGTCGGCAAATCTTTAATATTGTATTCTTTCCAAATGATTATTTATAGACATCACCTCTGTGTCGTTTTCGTGACTCTTACCGAGTTATTCTCGTTTTGTCGAACATGCATGAAATATGAAGATTGAAATCGAACTGTGTTATTTTATATACGAACATATGTATGTGGTGTATTGGTAAATTGACATGGCTTCAAAATCCTGTTTCGATAATTCGGATTCTATTATGCGCCTATTATCTTCTCTATTGCCATTGTTCTAAACTTGCATGATTCTAGAGACGCAATAAAGATTTGCAAGCGATGGTTCATGCAAATTATGTGTACAGAGTTTGTGCACACATACGAACAATGTGCACATTGTTCTTGACGTACTAACTTGACGTACTGCGCGTGAAATACGGCGTACTTAGTTCGTGTCTGTTACTTGTATCATGCGATTCAGCGAAGTAAAAAAAATAAAAATAAAAAATTATACGAGGAAATCATAGAAGGAAATTTTTCTTTTGTATGATATACTCGATGTACAATTTCTTATCTTCGAAAATATTAGAATTTTCCTTTCGATGTAAAAATAATGCAGTAATGAAACAAAATAAAAATGAGTAATAGGTTCTAATATCAGCACAAACTCTATACGCTATTTATAGCGGGCCATAAATAATCTGTGCAACTGATACGTCTTAAAGTCGGAAGTATATCAATGATAATAGCTATTAACCACACTTTAGCGAAGAAGGAATCCTTTGTTCCGATTAGATATGACGGGTATCTCGAAATAAAACGTGTACCGACGGAATCGCAAAGTTTTCCTCCCTAGAAATCGATTTTCCATGTAACTCGATATAACCGTCAACAGATTTAGATTAGATTAGGGTTTATTATTTCTTTAAAGTTCGTTAAAGTTTTCGAGAAAGACTCGCGAGCGGCACGAGAAGCATTCCTCTATTTAGCACATCCACGAACGGCGACTCTTCGCCGCTCCCTTCCGAAGGAATGGCGTTATGTTCAACAGATGTCGGGGTAACGACTCGAAAGGGTAGGCAAGAGCGACAATGTAGGAGGAAGACAAATGTGTCACGAGGGTCGATAACCAGGCTAGAGATCACCGGCGCGGAATTCTGCGCGAAGTTATAACTGCGGAGAATTTCTGCTCGCCGCGGCGCACGATTGTACAACATAAACGGTTATATGCAGATAGATACATTTTTTTCCTTAGCGCAAAGTATGTATTTCAGTACAGCGGAGTATCAATTTAACTTACGAGACGACGGAGAAAATTTTCGTATTTTAATCTCGCCGCGTTCTGGAAGATACGCTCTAATAAATCTGTAATTTGCGGATTAATTACAAAGATATTTGCTGCCGATATAATCGTAAAAAACGACAGTCATAATTTTCTGTTAAGGAAAACTCCGCGGATCGCTGCAGGAGTCCGGCGATCGAAAGGAAACGCGGGATATTCGCGATAATTCCGCATACATACGAATCGAAGGCATTTCTAGTCTGCTTGCTCAATATCGCGAGAAGAGAAAATTCGTTTCGAGTCCGCCGCAGTTTCGTACAAGCCTGGTTTCTACCTCGGCGTGCCTTCAATGTGAAGACACGTAAGTTTCGAATCACGTCGGCCAGAATCTCGCAGCTGGTAGCTGCGTGCCGTATGTGTTACAGCCCGGCGCGGTAATGAAAATGTGAGAAGCCCGTTAACCCGCCGCTCCTAAGCTAACGACCACACAGCAGCCGACAATGAAGATACAAAAGCGAACCGACGAGCGAATTCTCAATTGGCCATTATGCCGATCATTAGCGATGATTTTCGCTCACAATATCGTCCTAATGAACCGCGATAATTAGACGCGCCGAGAGCGACGGACGCTATCTCGCGCTGGGAAGAATTTCAACTTTCGCGCGAGAAAGCGTCGCCGTCAATGACGACGGGCAAACAATTCATTTTCGCGACCAACGATTCGCGGGGGAGGGGAGGGGGGGAGGGAGAAATTTGTGACATTCCGTCAATTTTCGATCCCGCGTAACGGTATACAGCGAGAAGAAAAAGCATCGACGACTTTGGTGCGCCGATCATTGCATCGCGCGTTTCTCGAGAACCGAAACAAGCCGTAATTCCGATTCTGGCAGAATGGACGGAACTTTCGTCCAGGATCGTTTTCTTGCCGCGTCTCGGAAGCGAGATGCCCCGCTTTCTATATCAATAAAATCGCGCAGCGGAAAGAAACGGCCGATCGCTCGCCGTCTCCGCGGGCAACGGGGTATACCGCAAACGGAACGTTACTCCGGAATTATTGCATCAAATTCCGGCGAATTAGCTGGTGTCTCTCCCCCCCCGATTAGAGATGAGAATCTATCTCGAAACGCTACTTGCCTTTTTACGAAACGAGCGGACGCGTAGAGCGTATAAAAAGACCAATTAAATCTAATGCCGGGGTACTCTCCTCGGGGAGTAAAAACACGCCTCGCGATTAAAAGCATCTCGAGATTCCTTCGAGCGTCGAGGAAACCTGATATCGCGAGAAACGTAACGAGTGAATATTTGTGCAAGCAAAACTGTTAATATTATAGTTTTGCTCTCCGATCGATCCAGAAATGTGGGCCGAAAGAATTGTTATTTTCATTCGTACGTTTTTATTACATTTTCATTTTCGCTATATACCGTTGTAATACTTTGCATAAAGTTTATGTATTTTCATTGGGACAATCGTCGTAATCATTTTTTAATTTTTAATTCTTTCTCCGGGAGGAATTTAACGAATTAAATGTTCTATAACACACTTTTCCGGTGGTCTACGCCTAGATCGAAGGCACCGCTCCGAAAGTTGACAGCGGCCGCCATTTTGAAGCGGTCCGCGCGAAGGCCGTCTTTATGCGTGCATTTTTATCGTGCGTCGCAGCAGGATAATTACAATGTCGCGATGCGCACTCGAGCGGGCACGGCGAGAGATCACCTCGACCGGAAGAACGCACGACGATCCGAAGAGAACGAAATTCGCGCTAAATATATAAAAAAAAGAAAAAAAAAGAAAAAAATCGCTGAAGAAAATATCTCGTTGCAACTCCTCTCCTCACAATAGCGTCGCTCGCGTAAATTCACTCGCGTGCGCGCGTTCGTCCTCCAGTTTGATTCACGTCGATTTAATTCGAGGGCTAATAATAGAGCGATAATTGACGCGGACGCGCGCGCGAATGTAAACAGGCTCACCTCGGTCGGAACGCGCGCCGCAGTTTTCCTTCATCCGCACCCCGAGGGTTCACGTCCGCGCGCGTTCGTCGCGTCTCGGGGGCACCAGACGACAGTAAATCACCCCCCGGTCGGCGTCGACGCGCCGCGGACCCCGACATTACCAGCCGCGCGGATTAAATCGCGCCGCCATGTCGGCCGATTGCGACGGTCGAGGACGGGGGATTTAAATCGCTCGCTCTCGATTATTCGTGATCGTGGACGGCGAGGCCGCGCGAGGATGATTCCACTCGCTCTAATCGTGGGACTGGAAACACGACGAGACACGCGCGGTCGATTGATCGGAAAATAGATTTCAATTCGCCGATGAATTATCAACTCTCGTAGAGTTGAGGGGAAAAGGGAATCGAAAAAATCCCGTTGCTTTTCGGAGAAGAAAAGCACAGCGTGATTCCGTTTCGGTGTTACATCTCGAGAACGGCCGACTGCGCGCGCGGACTTCCGCCGGATCTCGCCCAGTAGAAACGGAGAAAGAGAGAGAGAGAGAGAAGCGACTCGACGCGAGTAGGATAAAGGCAATCGATCCTCCCTCGCACGCAGGCGGACGAACGAACGAACGAACGAACGGACGAACGAACGAACGAACGGACGAACGAACGAACGAACGGATGGACGAACGGATGGACGAACGGACGGACGAACGGACGCACGCAAGAAAGAAAACGCGAGGGAGATTTGGCCGTCGTAGAGTTGAGGCCAGAAGGGAAAGAGAAGGGAAGAGAAAAATGCTTGCGACAAGACAAGGCACTCACCTCGTACTTGATGCCGTTCAACCGCATCCACGTCTCCACCTTGAGACCGTACGGGGATAAGGACGGCAGCAGCGGCGTCCGCGGGAACTGATACAGATAAACAACGTCCTTCTCGTAGGCGGGGTGGTGCACGGTGTTGGCCTTCGCCGGCGCCGCGGTCGCGCCGCCGGCCGCGGCGGCGGCGGCGTCGTCGTCCTTCTTGCCGGCCGCCTCATCCTTCTTCGCCGCCGCGTCCTTCTCCTCCTGCTTGTTATCTGGCGGCGCGTCGTCCTTAAGCGCCTCTTTCATCTCCTTCACATCCTTGATCTCCTTGCTCTCGGGCCCGTTGTTCTCCGTCTCGGTTGCCATCGTCATTCTCGCTGATCGCGCTGCGCGTCTCTCGACTCTCTCGCTTTATTACTCTCTCTCTCTCTTTCTCTCTTTCGCCTTCTCGTCCGGCTGCGGCTACGTCGCCGAATTCGCTCCAAGCTGCCTCAAGCTCGTCTGAGATGCTCTCTTTAGCTCGATCTCGCGCGTGCACTCCGGTCTCTCGAGCCTATCACGACGGTAGCGCGCACCACACAAACCGTACGCCAAGCACTCGTCGCCTCTTTCTGCTCGCCGGCCGGTTCCTTCCTTCTCGCCGCCGTTCGCTCGCTCCGCGATCCCCTGTTCGTCCCCCACCGGCAAGCCTCCCGCGCATGCGCAAGCGCCACACCCCGCCGTGGTCGACATATTTAATTGGTCGGCCACCCCTGCCCATGCACACGCGCGCGCGCGCTCGCGCCCGACGAAGAGCAGGACGAAGGGAGAGAAAGAGTGCGCCATACGCGTTTCCCTCTTCCCCGTCGCCGCCGAATGCGCCGGAGAACTCCAGAAAAGTCGCGGCAACGCCGCCGCCGCTGCCGCAGCGGCGGCGGTTAGCGATGGCTTCGAACAGGGCCGAAAGGGCATCGATACTTTCCGCTTGGAAAGGACGGGGCGCGCAGGGCTGTCTCCCGAGATCCTGGCGGGCGTGAAGAAAGGGATCAGCTGCCTCGCGGAAAAACCGGAGGGCAAGATGACGGGCACCGATGAATTTTAACCACCGCTGCCTTCCCCGCGGCCTGAAGGTGGCTGCGCTTACGGCGGTGTCGACTTTCAGCGTCGCCGTCTCGATGATTTGAATTTTATTGCAATTTCAGGGGACCCGCTTCTCAACGTGACAAATGTCGCGCTGTCTTTTTATCGAAACGGAGAATAAGAAACGGAGCGCGAGGGAGAGGGAAAGAGAAAGGAAGTAGCTCCTCGGGCGAAAATCGGAGCGAGTGTAAAGGGGAGAGTGACAGAGGCATAAACGGAAACTTCCAGGAAGCGCGAATTGGAAGAGCGAAACGTAAAAGAGTCGTTTACTTCTTGAAGCGCTTCTTTCGCGTTTCGCTGTTCCAATTCACGCTTCTTGGAACTTTTGCTCGCGCCTCTGTCACTCTCCCTTTACATTCGATGTTTACACTCCGACTTTTCCTGTCGCCAGATAAAACTTGGCTTACTTCTCTCTACAAACCTCAAGTCTCGCCGTTTTAGACGCACGTCGAGTGTGTGCGGTTAACTTTTCAATCGCGCCATTTTTCGGTGTCTTGAGCTATATAAGAAATATAAAAATTTAATTTATATTCTTTGAAAATGATGCTTGTACAAACTTCTTAAATTTAAACAAGCAAAGTTTGTATTCTATTACGAAATTAAATTCTATTACAAATTTACACAAGCAAAGTCTGTATTCTATTACGAAAAACATACGTTTTACTAAACTTCGCCTTAGGTAGCAAGCTGACATTACTAATCATCATTTTGACGTTGAAATGTCGCCGAAATAAATAACGTCAGCCTGCTACCTGGAATAAAGATCCCGCGCGACGGCTCGGCGCCCGGGTCCCTAATGACGCTCCTGGGTCCATCGTTCTATCGATCGGGCACGCAGGATCGTTCCTGAGTGCGTCGTACGAGCCGGAGAGTCGAAAATCGGATCGGTCCCATCGCTCGCGCGCGTCCCGGGCCGCGCCGCGATGCAACGCGTGCGCGATGCAGCGCGCGGAGACGCGGCAACGCCGCGCGTCAAGCGGCGCAACAACGAACCCCTTTTCACGGGTTACTTTTTTCCACTCTCTCTCCGGCCCCGATGGACTCTATTTGGAAAACTACTTGCCGGAACTTGCGCCGTCCGCGCAGCGCAAGCTCGGCCGGGCGCTCTCGTCTCGTTTTTCTTCTCTCTCTCTCTCTCTCTCTCTCTCTCTCTCTCTCTTTCTTTCGCTCTATCCTCCGTTCTCTCTTTTCCTCTCCTGGCCCCAACCCAATGCCGTCCAGCTGGAATATCGTTTCGAGATTGTCAAGCCTGGAGATTGGAATTACACCCTCGTGCGCGGCGCGCCGCTTCACCTCGAAATTATCGATAGACTGGGAGACGGTGGACGCGCGAGCGATCGATAGGTGCGCGACACCCTTCCGATAGGACGTTTAAACCCTTTGCGGTCTTGCGTCGTGGCGTGTCGCGCGCGCGACGCGAGGCTAGTCGCCCCCCCGAGCACGAAGAATTCTATGCGTATATGTTTTTCTCTTTTTTTCCCTTCGACATACCGGAAATATACGTCGCGTGGGAAGCGCGTTTCTCCTTGCCGAAACGTCACGAGTAGGGCTGAGAGGGGGGGGGGGGGGAGATCGAATATCGCGGCGTTTTGCAACGAGGGTTAACGACCGTGAAAACGGTGGAAAAGCGGGATGGTCTCCGCCTCTCTGACTTTTTGTCGTCGCGTCGAGAGCGAAACGCCGCGCGCGAACGTGTAATTCGCGCGAGATATTTTCCCATTCCGGGGCCCCGGCGATCGCGTCCCCGTCACGGACGGGGGAAGGGATCGATACGAGTGACGATTCGGGGTAACTGTGACGTCGGGTAATTAACCGGTTGCCTCTGAGCGACGTTATATCGAACCGCGCACAATCGAGCCATTGTTGTGGCCAGATGCGGAATATTATTGAGGGGGACGGGTAAGGGGAAGGG
>VBVR01000351.1:20105-54850 GCA_011638315.1 Tetramorium parvispinum | reverse complement strand
CGGAATAGAGAAGAAAACATTAATTTGAATTGTGGCACACGATGCCAGTAGCCGGAATAAAGAAAAATACGTTAAATTGAATTGTGGCACACGATGCCAGTAGCCGGAATAGAGAAGAATACATTAAATAGAATTGTGGCACACGATGCCAGTAGCCGGAATAGAGAGGAAAACATTAATTTGAATTGTGGCCCACGATGCCAGTAGCCGGAATAGAGAAGAATACATTAAATTGAATTGTGACACACGATGCCAGTAGCCGTAAGAGAGAAGAAAACATTAATTTGAATTGTGGCACACGATGCCAGTAGCCGGAATAGAGAAGAAAACATTAATTTGAATTGTGGCACACGATGCCAGTAGCCGGAATAAAGAAAAATACATTAAATTGAATTGTGGCACACGATGCCAGTAGCCGGAATAGTGAAGAAAACATTAAATTGAATTGTGGTATATATTTACGTTAGATAATAAATATTTTATTTCTATATGATATATTTCATTCAAGCATTGAATTTATGGAGGACATTCAAATGATTAAAAAAATAAATTATAAGCGCGAGCGAGAGTTCAATAAGAGCGACGGAGACAATAATAGGAGCGAACGAGATGAGAATTGACATCTCGCTCGCTCACATACTAAAAACTCTGCACCTTAATGTTACCGACATTCCGTGTACAGAGCACGGAACAGAACCACAATTGTGCACATATGCGCGTTATCCTTCGGCCCATACGTGCACATTGGATATGTAGTTCATGTGCGCGGTTTCCAATTTCCGCAGAGGGCGTATCGCCTTCGCGGATCAATTAAAATCGCGCCGTGTCATCTCTCAGGCTTCTCTCTGTCCCGGCTGATCCCGGCCTTTTTCGTGGAACCGATATTTGGCCTAGCATCCGTGCCAAACGTGGATGTAGAACTACGTAGGCTCATCCATTTTCCGACAGTCGATAAATCGTTTTTTTGTGTGTGTCCGTGATACATCCGCTATTGATCCGCACTGTCGATAAATCACTAATTCTTGCTGGCCGCTCTTAGGTTTCTCTTTGACTACACCAACGGTATCTATTCAAGACCAATTATTTTACGAGAACAGTATGCTGGAGAAACTGTACTATCGTTCTCACAGCAATATAGCGGTCAGACTAGGAAATAATAATAAGAAACTTTTCGATGGGATGTTGGAATATCGGTTGATAGTCTTTAATAATACATCGTCGGTGATGAAGTATATTTCATATACTGCTATTGGTAACTTATCGGTCTGATTACCCCTTTGAATTGTTAATAATGCGCGCGCGGTTCATTCACTATGAAAAGATTGTTGCGAGAAAGATTCTTGCATTAATCTTTTCTTCCTTACGTTTCTTATTTTTGCTTAATTTTTACTTAATTATTAATTTTACGAAATAAATTTCTATAAAATAACGAGAATTATAATAAAAGAATATAAGAATTTTAGAAATAACAAATAAAAATATGATTAGCAATTAAGGAGATGTTAGTTTTATCTTAAAGCAAATTATTTATATTAATCCTTAAATTATAGGTACTATTTCTCTAGGATCAGATAAAAAATGTTTTTTTATTTTTATAAATTGATTCATAACAACATCTCTTGCACATTTGTAAGAGATTTAATGTAAAAATGATGTTTAAAAGACAAAATGAGTTCTTGACGTTTCGTTCCTCGAATTACACAAATACGAAGGTTTCTTCTCCAGTGATTAAAAATGCTCATTTTCGTCAGCCATTCCATTGCAATATCGCGAAGCGAATATTTTTCATTTCGCGATAATCTGCGCCGGTAGAAATGGGAAGGTATTGTAGACGTATACAGGTCGATTGAACGCGAAGGAATTCGCGATCGCCAGTGCCGGATTCGTCTCGAAATCATCCTCGGTCTGCTCGCTCGGCGCCGTCGTGGGCTCCCTGCTGCGAGGTGTTGTCGTGGTTTTTACGCTGGTAGTTCGCGGCCGCATGGTCGTGGTGGTCGCAGTGAATAACGGGTCGCGATAGGTAGTTGCGGTATCCGGGGGTTCGTAGCTTTGTAATCCTGGAGCACCGTAATACGCGTGCAATCGATTGTTGTTGGGATTAAAACGCCGACCATTAGGACGCCAGCCCCTGGGCTTGTACCCCGATAAATCTGACGTCACAGCCAGTCCGATATAAAAGAGGACGAGGATGAGCTGAAAAAGAAAAAATATAGAATCGATTTAAATAAAGCGACAGAGAGGCAATGCGACGCGCGCTCGTACGGTCCAGGTAACGGCCGTTCGCCTCGCTCGCTCATCCGGTGTACAGTGTTTATTTCGAGGATATCGAATGTTGTCTCCTTTTATACACGACACTCTTCATTTATCTGAAATCCGTGTACGTTTGCACCTTTTTTGGAAAAAAAAAAAACGAAAAAGGCGACGTTGAAGTTATCATATTTTCAGCTGGACGGTATGAAATTTTAAAGCGTTTCAAATTTAGCAAATTCAGTTTCAACGGAGTTTATGCAAGTTTACGAACTCTTAAGAGAATTCATTTTATCCCTATGAATTTTGGCCATTAAAAATACTCAGATCTCGTTCCAGCCGCTACGGTTTCTCAGCATTTTGCTCACGATATAAAGCAATTATCTATCTCGGATGCCGTTTCGCTAGCAGCGGATCAGAAACTCTTGACAACAGCACTTGCGCACTATCATTGCATTACTATCATTATCCGGCGATCGTATTGTTCGCGGTGCTTCTCGGCGTGCCAGATCCGCTGTTAACGAGGCCGATGGTTTCCTACCAACGAAATGCACGAATATCTCTCGTCGCGGTAAGCGAAATGGAATACTGCCTAGCTTTTTACCGTCTCTCTCATTTTTGCCGACGTTAATCCCGGTTGCTAAACGCGCGGCGAAAAGCCTCGGACTAGTCCTTGCCGTACCTCCGATTCCGTCTTTATATGCGAGAGCACCGGTGTATAAGATTGGGCGCCTAAGCTCCGTGAATACGAAACAAGGTGAAGACGCGAACGATTTCGTTACTTTTTTTTTTCCTTCGTTTTCGCTGCCTTCGTTTCGTAACGCGAGCGTTACCCATATTACGTGTTGAGAATGCCGCGGCGTCGGTCAAAGTGACGTCTGCCGTTATATATGCCCGGATATACGTCAATTTTACACACGTCGAACGTACGGTCCACTTGCTCGCGCTTCGCTCGCGAACGGAAACGGAACGGTATAAAAATAGCGGCGTAAGACGAATCAAATATGATCGAGAGCGTGCTCCACCGTGCGCACCACGTTTGTATTCTCCATAACTGTCCAATTTTCATATCTGAGTTCCCGCAAGCGCTCTCGGTACATATTGATAAACGGATAATGCGGCGGAACGTTTTACCATCGTGATAGAATATATTCCGCGGTACGTTTCTCACCGCGCAGCAAATTAGCGATTTCGGATGCTGATAAACGCTCGCGCTCGAATTCACACACAGGTAGAAGGCAGGGAGATAAAATATTCGAGTTTATTATGCAGGGTAAATTATCGCGCTTCCCCTGCATGCAAACTTCTACAGTTCGAGGTACCGGAATCAAGACCGGAAAAGGGCGCTAATTATATGTAAGGAAAATTAGTTTATTATCGATTCACACTTACGGCACCATCATGCACTGAGAGAAAAATATAGTTACTTTTGGCCTCAATCACAATTTTATAATATTTTTAAGGATAATTATGGTTAACATAATGATACATATAGTTAAGTTAATCATATTTATTATTATAAAATTATAATTGAGGTCAAAAGTAACTCTATTTTTCTCTCAGTATGGATATTCCATCGATTTTCATCTATGAAAATTTTTCGAAACTTCTAAGAGTCTCCCATTCGTTATCTCTTTATTTCTTCCAAAACAAAGTACAGACATTTGTTCCAGAAGCTTTAAAGTATGTTCATGAATTTTTACAGATTTTTTTGAATCACTGTAAATAAATGGAAAAAATTGCGGAAATGGAATACGTACGTGGGGAAGAAGATAAGGATGCCATTTTTCACATGATGCTGTAAGGATTATACATAAGCTACATTTTTAAGAATAAAGACTAATTCAAATAACATGCATCCCTTCGGGGCCGGATTAACGTTTTTCATCATCGGGCGTTTTAAGCGAGCGAGCGCGAACGTATCCATTGTAGTAGCGGGTGTTGTAATGGCTTGCGTGAATTAAGGACGTGTCCGGAATTTAAGATCGCGCGCAACTGTAATGCATACCTTATGAATTCGCGAGATCATGGGGGGACGTCGCTCGCGCACGCCTATGTACGTAAATCCGCTCGGGGCGATCCAGAAACGTGGCGCGCGAATTAATCGCTGGATTGACAGTGAAGTTGAGTGACGACGTTAATTAGAATTCTGAGTTGGCCACGCTTAGAACTCACCGACTGCCGCCGTGTCATCGATCGCGCGGCACGACCCTGCAATACAACACTCGCTCTCGTAACACTTGCCGCTTGTCAAAGTTTTCGTCCTGTCCAACTTGTCTCATTTTTAATCTCTACGTACAAATGCCGCTCGTCGCGACCGTTTAATGTGGAAAATATGGTTTAATTAAACTTTAATGAGAGATAAAATCGATATGGAGCTCGAATCAATCTTTCCTCTCGATCCAATTTTTGCTGAAGGAATCGCTGAGAGAACGTTTCTTCGCTTCTTCAGGCTTAAGGTAGAAATGTTTGCGGAAAAATTTCCGCGCGTTTACATCTGCGAGCAAATATTTACTGCGAATAAGAGGAAGGAAACAATAGAAATAATTTCTGTCTGAAAAATTCCGACGTCCAACTTATGTGCGCGCGACGCAAGAAAGATAAATAGAAAAGACGAACGTGCGCGTTACCGCGCGCGAAATCGAGATAACAACGCTGTCGCAGACAGACGACATGAGTGTCGGGTTGATCGAAAGCATGCGATATAATAGTCCGCGCTTCGAGAGAACTTTTGTTCTCTGATTGAGTATATCAAGTATTCTGGTTGAGTAACAAGTGGTAGACGCGTTCGTCATGTCACGCGTCAAATGCAGCGTATTATGCGGCGTTCATTTCCATGGCTTTGTGTTATCTAAAAACAACGCTGAGGTTGTCCTGCTCCTCGTCGATAAAGGTCCGAGGCGTTGGCACTCGAAATGGCTTCTCCGATTCATCGATGCGCGCGTGGCGGAATCGATCGTGGCGAAACTTTTGCGTTCCTATAGTTTTTTTAACAAGTTAAATATTTGAAGGCCAGAGGATGACATTTTTTTTAGTATTTAAAAATTTAAAATTTGCGCTACATGGAAACATTTAACAGAGGAGGGAGAACGAAGGGAAGATTTTGATAGAGAAAATATTGCTTCGCGATTATATTTGCAGTGGAAAAATAGTGTCTCTCATTACATAATAAATATAATATTTATTCTTTTGCGATCAATGGTTATCGATTAGCTGCAGGTTCCATATGACACATTATTTTAACGTTGCGCAAAACATGAGAAATTTATACAGTGTTTTCTAACCGTTTATTTACCTATATTTAAATATGAATTTATTTATATTTAAATTGATTAAAAATATATTTTAAATTTTATTGAAATACGTCTGTGTATCACTGTTTGTTAATTTATATCCGCATTTTATTTGCATTTTTCACAATTTATGATTTATATCGGTTTTTAAATGTTCACATAAAAAATTAAACGAACACTTGGCGCATAAAATATTAAAACTAATAAACCTTTTATATTGTCAATTATTTGCCATTTTGGATTAATTAAGCATCTAATGTGTATAACGAAACTATATCAGAATGTGAAGTATAATTAAGTACAAGCTAAGACAAGTTGATGATTATTGATAATTCCTAAAGAAAAAAATTATCAAATTTTACTTTCAATGTTAGGCAAGCTCCTTGCTTACTTCTTTCAGGAGTACTATGCGGTGTTAAATCCTTTCTCCTACTATACTGTAAAGTTAATTTTATAATCTCGTTCCATTTTAGTAGAGGCAATATCAAAGTATGCCATATTACTTGTCGGTAGAAGTTCCTTTCGTAAAAAAAATTTTAATATACTTACGCTTCTACGTTCTCGTAAAAAGCGACGCGTAATTTACATCCGCGCACAATGTGAGATTAATTTTTTTTTAAGCATTTGTTGAAATATATGATTTAAATGAAACTAATATTGATGAAAAAAAATTAGAATGAATAAAATTGAGTGAATAAAATTTTTTATGTTTTAAAATTTAGTATTGAAAGATTTGATATTACGTTTACTAATTAATGTCATAAGTCAATTGATTAGTTTCTGGAACGCCGTCGACATTTTTCTCAATTCTCGTGTTTCCTTCATACTGAGCCTTCTTCCTCGCGTCTTGTCGTTTTTGCACGTCTTTCATTATGACGGTCAAAATGAAACCAAGCAATAAAGCCGAGCACAAGCCGATGTGCACCGGAATATCGCCGTATGTATTCAATATTAATCCAAGTATTATAATGAGTGTAATACCATAAATACTGGTCGTTATATTGAGAAATCCCGCAGGTATGTTCTCCGACTCTGGGTACGTAAATTCGGTACACAAATCATATCCCAACGCTAGATATCCTGACATGAAGAATCTGTAACGAATAATACCAAGAATGTAATAGGTATATTATCCTAAAGGATTATAATAGAAATAATAATATTTAAAACATAAATTATATATAAATCTTAGAAACAATAGAAAAACACAAGTACAATATATTAAATCTCCAATTGTTTTCTCTGATAATTTGTTAAAATTATTTTGTTTTCCAGCAGCAATTACAGTTTACTAAATTTTCAAAAGATATATTTTATCTGTACGTTTTATGCATTTTAAAAGTTTTTATAACTTTTCAATATACATTTATAAATACAAATGTTGATACGTTACCCTAAGAAAATCGCCGACACATATACCATCCATTTTATACCAATGCAAGTAAACACCGCGAAAAGTATTTGTCCACATAATGTAAGAAAATATACAGTCACGGCAGTTTCTCTGAAAATGTGAATTATTAGTCGGTATATTTAGCGCGCGATGTAAATGCGTGAGAGTAAATGCAAGATAAATTTAAATTAGACTTCTAAGACAATTGCATATGTTCTCCTTACTTGAACTTATGCGTCCTATCAAGGATGATACCGAAACTAACAGAACCGGCCATACCAGTCAGAATTATAGCTAAACCAATTCTGCCTGCATCTTCTTCTCCATTCTAAAACACAAAGGCGATATGTATGTATGTCTTGACTTTAAATATATGAAAATATCTTCAGATGCTGTTGACATAAATTCATAAATATTTGCTCGAATATTTTTTCCCTTTTTACGTTTGATCTGCTGCATCGAGATTCACTGACTTACTTCGAAGTGTGCGAGGAATATCTGATTGAGTAATGTACCCACGGCATTCAGCACGCCGACGTTCAAACCGTAGGAATTACAGAGTATGATGAAGTTTTTGTGTTTGCAGAGCCTTTTAATCGGCGCCACGAATTCCTCTCTTTTCTTCGTCCGATTCATTTTTTGCAGCGCCCACGTCTCGCTCGGCGGCAGTTTCGGTTTGCTCTGAAATACTGACGCGAAAGCACATTGAGAAGATTAAAATGCGATAATCTTTTCTGGGATGATAGCGATCTTTAATTAATTAACGGTTTATCCTCTTGCGGCTAGCTAAGATAAATAAAAATAAACCTGGATAAAGAGACTGAGATTAAAGTGGATTATCGGCTATATTGGAAAATTTAGTTACGTTGAAAATTCGATAGCTGTATTGAAGGATACCCTTCCATCCTTTTAATTAATATTTATAGAGGATTATTTCAGCTTAATGAATATCAATAATAGTTGTTTAAAAGAAACACTCAGATCTCATTTACTAAAGTTAATACATTGCGGAAATAAAGATATAAAAGTTTTACATTATAGTATGTGTAATACAAATTTAATTTTGATTATTTGTTATTTTATTAAGTAAAAGAATGAATGTTTCATACGTGGGAGATTATATAGAACCTAGAAGAATATTTTTCACATCCAACTTATTGTCAGATCTGTTTCACATCACAGTAGATAAGAATAAGATACTAGATATGATTGGCAAATTATTACTTTTACGTTCCGTTTGTAAATAGATTGTAAACTTACATATAAGTGCCAGAGCAAATGTAATCGTGCCGAGAATTGCAACGATCCAGCATAAATATGATAAATCTTTGGCGATGTCATCCAAGCTGTCGTGGTTCTTTACTATTATGGGCCCTAAAAGAAAACCCAACGATACTCCCAATTGATTGCCGAAAATACCCAAAGATGTGGCAGTCGATAGTTGGGTCGAAGGAAACCATTGCGCGGCTACGCGTCCTGGTAACGGCAGAACCATAGTCTAATATAAAGATAAAATAATTATTATTCTCTAAATAAGCATGGTAAAGAATATAGGGTAATACTGGGACAACGACATGCAATAGAAAAGGATAGAAAAAGAAATTGTAACAATATAAAGATATTTTTTAAGGAGACTAATAAAGTTCATTAAGAGATGCAACCTGCGCGAGCGCGACTATCGAATGACCGATGAGAACGACGTAAAATCTGTCGGGCTGAACGGAAAAGATTTTTATCCAGGCACCCAGACAATTTAAACCGCTGCCTATGATGATGGTCCATCGTAGACCGCACCTGTCTGTCATATACGACACTGGGAATATAAACGCCGCGTAAAACGCCATGAATATCATCGATGTCCAATCAACCATTAACGAGGACACTCCATAATACCTAAATAATATATAAAAATTGATACGTTTAGATTGAAAACTTGAAGAAAAAAGATTTGTTGATACAGTAAATAAATTGCCGCAAATCTTTTTGTCTCCGTATATTTTAAGAATAATGTGATACCTAGTAACTATGTTTGTTATAATTGAATACTCTATCCATTGAGAAGAGTTCGCCCCAGCATAAATCATATAGATGCCCAGCATTAGCCATCTTTTTTTATACACCTTCAATTTTAATGGTCCGACATCGGTTGATTCACCTGATTTCGCTAATTTTGTTGAATCCTTAATTGCGAGTACTTCGCTCAGACTTTTATCTTCCATTATCGTTAAATTTTTTATAAAATAAGTTTTGCAAGTATCTTATATATATATATATATATGTTTAAATTTAAAAAGAATTAATTCTACACGTTTCTCTACAATTATCTTTTTAATAAACGTCAAGAGATTTAATTCCAAAATTCATAGTATTATACATCAAATTGAATAATCTTACAATTACACTTTAAAATTTCCTTATCAAATCTTGAATGTAGCAAGAGAATCGTATTTCACATTTCACGTTTCAAATTCAACACATTTCGCGAATTAATTTCAAAATGGCACGGCAATAAATATAATGTTGATTGAAATTGAGATGAAATGTAACTGCAAGTAATATCTTCGTTTTGCAAAGTCAGACAGATTTAATATCACGCCATAAGTTTTCCTTATCTGAACAAATAGAATGACGTTGTTAGCTTGACGATTTAAAAAATCAACAATCTGTGCCTAGTGTTATCATGTTTTATCGGATTCTGGATGCTGTATTTTAGCTGTAATTTCAAACAAATGTGCGGCAGCTTATTCATCCTATTTTTGCATCGAGCAATTTACGTGTCCGACAATAAAACGTATTACATTGCGACATAAAATGTGTTACGGCGTTTGTGTTCGAACGTTGAGAATATTGAGAACAAGAAAAGTTTGATGTAAATCATGCCAAAATCCGATGGATTTAATAGGATTATACGAACGAGATAGATATCTAACTCGAGTGACGGTGACATTTTCTAATGAGTGAATATTGAGATAAGATTTACACGTTTGCGTAATTTTATTGAGTTTTATAATATATCGACTAAAAAAGTAGAAAAAGAAAGAGAGAGACAATTGGTTATCGATTCTGTTATCAAGATTTAAAGTTTAAAAGTTCTTTTTCAAAAATTATTGGATCTGCAATCTGTATATTGAATCAAGAATTTGTACTTTCAGATCATGATATATTTGTTAAAATTATAATATAAAACATCGTTTATGGCTATTTAAAAATAAGAGAATTGCGATTGATTTATTACCTTGTTACATATAAATCTTTTATCTCGATAAGTGCTATTTGCTTTAACTTTTCGCTATGCAAGATTTTTTCCGAGTTACGTTTGTTTAAACAACATTTTTTGTATTTACTGGTTGTTATAAAATTTATATTAGATATTAATAATGATTATTGATCGTTATTTAATAATGTATGATATAAATTGGATATATGTAACGTTAGATGTTAAAATACATCGTGCAAAATATATGATAATGTTATTTGCATAAAATATGTACCTATATTTCATGTTTTAACATACAAAGTATACACATCATATTAGCGCAACTAGCAAATACTCCCATAGAGAGTTAATTAGTATCAGAACTAGAAAATTACGTACAATTGTCTATAATAAACTATGGCTCATTGCACGCTTAATTGTAACATAATACGTATCTCGCTTTGGGGATTTGCAATCGCGAGAAGGAAAAGGGGAATTATGAGAATATTGCAATACTCACTTTTCGCTGGAGAACACACGTCGTTCTAGAATAAGCAAGAGAATATATCTTACTTTGCGCGCGAGGTAAGCTACTAAATTGAACTTTATGCATTGTACATCGGGGGATTTCGGTATTGCGATATTGGCATTGCCCCGCGGGCTCCTGCGAGAAAAGATGTACAAGTAACACGCAATACGTTTTCCATCGACGTGAGAATTTCCGCGCGTCAGAATTTTGTGACACTGGAAAACTCGATACGCGGCACATCCTTCCAGCGCGGTGATTCGGATATGAAACTGCGAACGTCGCTCACAGTCGGTTTAATGGATGAAGATAAAATCTACGCACACGTTGCGCTATATCTCTTTTGTCTTTTAACATTTGATAGGAGATTTGTATTCTTGGAATAAATACTTTATCATTACTGAATTTATAATCAGGAAAAAGACAATTTTATCAATTGAATTGTATATGATTTGACTTAAACGAAACGGATAATTGAATAATACTTTGAAGTTATTGGGGTACAGTAATGTACTTCAACTGTAACTCTATTAAACAATCTCCGAAATATAATATTCATATCAAATTACGTATTTAATATTTTTGCACAGTTATAAAAAAATATTCATATGACTTTTTTTATTTTTATAACTGTTATAAAAGAAATATGAAATGTTTTCTTTATATAATTCCTTGTTATATCTATTTCTAACTTTGCTGACTTACCTGGGATAATGAAAAGTGAATATAACAGTTTGCATATAACAGAATTTTATTGGACGTTACACGTTAACAATAAAGGCGACGCAAATATAATTCTCTTAATCTTACGTAAATCTAAAGTTTATTACAAAATTAAACACCTGTAATGCAATTCTTCTTTATCAATCCGTTCAAATTGTTTAAATGCATTCTTATTATTATTTTAGTACTTTGTATTCAACGATGTGTATCAAAGAAACGGTTGTTGAAATCTGAAAGAAACATCATAATAAAAATGTGCATTTTCATTGTAAAAATATGTGATTCGTGCTCATTGCTTTCGTGTACAACAGAGTATTTCGCATACGCTTAATACATTTTATTCGAAGAAATTGTATTGTTTGTTATCTATACTTTTTATTTTGCACACATTCTCCGACTATTTGTTTTCGATGGGAGCTTGCGTGAATATATTACAAATGATCGATTGCTATTATCGTATATAATTTAAGGAAACGACCGTCTAGAGTTTTATATAAATGTCCAGTTAAATCTATACACATACTCTAAAGATTACTCGATTCTTATACGGTTTAATGTTCTTAAACGCTTGAGATCGCGATTCGCGGTACTATAATTGGTTGGTACTATAATTAAAGTATGTATACAGTTCATTACAAACTATTCAATTCACCGAGCAACAGTTCACAGGGCGACGTTTTAAAAATTGGTGGACAATCACTTTACACTTTTACTAGCGTAAGTTATTACACAGATAAGTTCATACAAGTTTATACGTTAGGTGGCTAGTTTCGGACAGGTGTATAACCGTCGATTGGACATTTCGCGATGCTTAAATTAGTGCCAAAAATTTTCAAAATTATTTTCTTACTTACTTATTGTATATACGTACATATAAATACGTACTATTGTATATAGGTACACACATATATGTATACATATATAAAGAGAGAAAGAGAAAAAAAGAAAAAAATATTCTTACATTTTGTATAGGATATGCCTCTCGGGTTCTGCGGTTTCAGGGAAGCATAGATATATTATTTTATTAAATTAATAATTTATAGGCCATAGTACTACAAAATTATTTTAAATATTGGATAATTGAAATAGTCACGTTAGCCACCAAATTGTGCCGTGCAATATACTTTAATGAAGAGGTCCAAATCAATATCATGATTACGGGAGCAAAACCTTTTAGAAGATTGGCAGACCGATGTTGGCAGTATTCTATTAATATCGGCCAAATTATATCAGATTTTATTTTTCATAGACTGTGCGTTTCAATGGCATATTATATTGTATATTCACGATAATAATAATAAAGTTTTGTAAATACATTTGTGTTTGAATGCTGAGTGATTGCATTACATGATAATTGGATATTGATGTAAAAGAGATTTTCATGTCCCGTCATTCCATTTATTTAATTTCTACCAAACTTCAAAAAGTCTATGTTTCTCTGATGTTGATACGTTTCGCCCATTCACGTCACATTGCTGAAAAGTTCATATTTCAGAATTGAATTTTATTTTTGAATTTTACTTTTTAATATAACTTTTCAAAGAGCAACTTTGAAAATGCAATTTTTTCCCCTATTTTATAGAGTAGAATCTGACGCTGTGAATATATTTTCGTACCTGTTTTAAAAAGAAAGAATTATATTTTGTTATCTTGTTCGAAAAGATTGAAGTAGTTCAATCATAAACAATACAGTTTGAAACATGTAATATATAGAAATGTCAGATAAATCACTTAAACTTTAACTTATAGATTCTC
This sequence comes from Tetramorium parvispinum, assembly GCA_011638315.1. Taxonomy (NCBI): domain Eukaryota; kingdom Metazoa; phylum Arthropoda; class Insecta; order Hymenoptera; family Formicidae; genus Tetramorium; species Tetramorium parvispinum. Next base: position 41,717 of record VBVR01000351.1, on the reverse strand, counting down.
TGATAAATTTAAAAGATCTTTTCATATCAAAAATTCAACAAGTACCTATCTTGTTCTTCCTCTAAATAGATATTTACCTTGATAAGACCTTGGTAAAAATACGGATCTTAAAATTTTGTTAAAATAACTTAATTCTATAACCGAATTTTAATTTAATAGAAGTTTAATTAAAATTCTGAAAAGATTTAATGTTTAATATTACAAAGGTAAAAAGATAAAAAGAAAGATTGGCGATCAATTGAATTTCCGCCGCGGTAAAGTCGACTTTAAATTGATCAAAGAATCCGTAAACGAAAGAAAGTATTAAGATTTCCAGAGGAATCAATGGCACTCGGTATATCGATGAATAGAGTGAATCGTGGTTTGAACGTAAAGTAATGCGATTGAATTGATCGGATACGCGTGCAGTAAAAGAAAAGCGATTTGCAATGGACCGTGGAGGGTTGTTGGCGAATAAAAAGATGCGATAAGACGTATCACCAGAGAAGCGCGGAAGTCTCGTTCTATTTAGTTCTATTTAATATTTACGTTGTAGTAAATCACCAGTATAAATCACGTAGTATAAATCACTATTAAAATCGTAGGCACGACTGAGTCTGTCAGACTGCGATTTTATTACAGCGTCATCGAACACGCGTCTAATATATATATATATTTATATATTTTTCGCGTAACTTATGCTTTCGCGTATTGAACACAATTTTACAAACGATGTCGCGGAGAGTTGGTTCTTTCAACCAATACTCGGTGATACGTATTATCGCAATTAATCATTCATGACTGGCGAAAATTGATAATATTAATTAATTAAGTTATAAGGATACGTTATTTACAAGAGCTTTGATGACATAATCTTATGTCATAATCATTGGACTGTGATCCGCGGTTAAGCGATAACATTTGGTTTATAGTCGAACTGTACAAATAACTACTAATCATTCTTGCAACTTACAAATTTACAAACACATGTAGGAAGATATCTGAGAGTAATACGCATCAACAGAATTATATATTCTAGCGCCGCTTATCAATAATTATATAACAATACGAAACAGATACAAATGGAAATTATATTCTTTTGGCTGCGATATGTTTTTCCTTTTTCTTAATTCAATATTCAACAAGTTTTCCTTTTCTATCGCCACGGTTCGTGCGTTATTTCCCATAATTTGATCCCGGCACACATGCCGATAGTTTATATAAATGTACATTGTATCAATAATTTCGTATAAAGATATTTATAAATTTACAGATATCCAAAAATGTTTTAAAATTTTGCCACATGTTTCTACGTTGTCGTGTGTCCAGTGCGAGTGAATGAGAACGAGTGTTTTCCGACCTTTCCCTCAAATTTATTTTATTTGAATGTGTAACCAGAGTTTTAATCCCATCTGAGGAGGTCTAATTTGTAATATAGGTATGGCATGTGAAACGGAATATTGAAAACAGCAGTAATAACATAAATAATTACACATAAAGAGAATATATTAAACGTACGTTCATTTGAACAAACAGTCCTGGATGATTTCTTAAAGCAACTGAAAGCTGCATAAACGTATTCCCAGATATGGTAATTGTGTATATTTCGGCTACCTATAATGCGAAGGATTTATAGGCTTTTGCATATCGAACAAATCCTATCACGTATATTTCAATTATGCAAAGACACGTAATGGGACCACAAGTGACAAAAATTGAATTTCAGGTAATGATAAATATAAAATACTATTTTTCTTTCTGTAATTTTTCCGATCAGATCTTCGATCTTGGTATTTAACATCAAGCGTATTATTTAAAACTTTTGAATTTTTTAATAAAAGCACTTAGCGAATAATTAATTTAGCGAGAAAAGATTGTTTTTCATAAGTGTGTAAAGTTATTCCTGGACAAACAAACATGTTGTGCGGCGCCAAGTTGTAATTCGTTAATTTAATTTCACATGAGAATTATAATCCTATAAATTTATTATGGCAACATGTGTCTCGTAAAAATCGAATTCAACGAGTTTTAATGAGCAATCTATCGAGATAGAGCTCGCTCACTGAATGTATCTTATCATTGCATCTCCCCGAGAAAGCCGAAATAGGATTGCTAAAATGAAAAGTGAACGGGAAAGGGTTAAAGCAGTTCCTCGTTATCGTCCGAAGCACCGTACATCTGCGGCCTCCTTTCTAAAAGTCGCTGTTGAGCTTGTTGTTGTTGTTGTTGCTGCTGTTGCTGCTGCTGCTGCTTTTGAAGGAGCGCGATACTGGCGGCTTTATAGTTAATCGGCCCGTACGACTTGTAGTCCACGTCTGCATAATCAAGATCCGAGAATTCTGGCTTGTAGGGCTGCATAAACAGAAAAGCGTGACGAACATCACGAAACGAAAATGACTCAAACAATACAAGTGTCTAAAAGACATCCTTCAAGGCATCTTTCAAGTGTTGTTTAATTTTCTCAGTTTCACAACGAAATTGCCTCAATACAGAATTAAATGGATTTTATTTGAAATAAATTTTTATTGCAGTATCAATTTAGTTGTGCTAATTATCTTTATAGTTAATCATACTTAATAGTATTAATACTTAATAATATTACATACTTAATTAGAGATCTAATTTGTATTTTTAATCAGTAAAATGGATCTTTATTTCATAGATAATTCAAAAAGATTTTATTTTGATTTAATAAAGAATTAAAATGTCTCTTAAATTTTTGTATTGTTTGGGTACTAATCGTAGTGTGCGGACGATTGCGCACACAAGAGTTTTATGATGGGCTGTTCCTGAAGTTTCGTAACAGATCTGCTGTGCAAGCGATCGACAAATGACTAGTGCCATTTCAGATGTTAAGCTTTCTCGTTCGTGATCGTTGTCAGTCAATTAGACAACGTCACGCGTCTAAGACCAGTACAAGAGTTAAGCTGAGATCTTATTGAAGAGCTGAGAGAATTGTACATACAAACGGGGGCTATTCACTGCTAAACCATCTGGTAGATAATCCTCTTATTCTCAGCTCGTCAATTGTTAAGATTAAGTGTAACTATGATAAGTGTCATCATGCTGCATGCTAGCCGCCCCGTAACTGTACTAAACTGGTATGCGCGTGGTTTGGAGGATTGTCGTTCGAACTATTATACTCGATGCTATTCAATTGATTCGAAGCTCTTATTGTTGTACGTAGCAAGAGCGATGATTATAGTAAACCAAATCCACAATTGGCTAAGATTTACGTTTGCAGTATATGGACACGGAAAGTAAATGGTCATTTTTACGAGGAACCTAAAGTAGTGCGATATCATGCGACGTAATAAATCGTAATCTTGATTACTTCAATATACTTCAAAATTAGCATACGTCCTAACAACTTTTTTCTCTAACAAGCAAATTTGTTTATAAGCAATATATGTGCTGGTCATATTGTATACACGCTTCTAACGGGGTTGATGTAATTTCGGTAACCCACAGAGGAAGTACGTAAGCATGAATTGAAAACAAGAGAGCACGTGAACAATATGTTAATTCGAAGATATTGAGATTGTTCTAACTTTACGAGCGAAGCTATACGAGCCCGACCTCGGCATCTCTTGCGCGAGTGGATATTTCGTATTTGTGGTATCACGAATTACGTTATGTGTGTAAGCAGCGTGACATACTCCGTACAATGTACCTACGGGGCTTGTCGGACGCCAAATTGTCCTAGTAAATGTACGTATCGCTCTTTGTCAGCGGACCCTCCTACGAACAAACATTGAGATATACAATTGGTATGATACGCATGCAACGATCCTTCCTCGCATTGCGCTTTTTACGCCAACTGCGTTCTGCTTACGAGCAGAGCTCGCGAGAGAGCTACAGAGACATGCAAGATGTATAGCGACTGAAAAGGTTTTGACGACTTAATTCCAATGCGATCGAAAACAACGCGAAATTATTCATAGTTTGTACGAGGGAATTAAGAAGGAATATGAATAATTTTTCCGATAGAATAAGCCACCGCGAGATGAAATTCAGTTCGGTTCATATCTTCTCGATAATGCTCCATATCCTTCTTTAAACTTTATATAATATGTAAATATTGCACTGTTCTTCACTGCTTTTTATAAACAAAAATAAAATAAAATTACGAATCAAAAAGTTACGATAATTCAACGTTGGAAGTTTGCGATGTAGAGCCCGCAACCATACGACGAAATAAAACGGAGTAAATTGTGTCAGCAGTCTATATCTGTTGCGTATATATCTGTATCTAGAATGTCTTAAAGTTCGATAGTTTCAAGCTTAACGGAAATATCAATTTGATATTATTATTCAAGTTTTTCGGGATATCCTGTTCGAGATTTTGCGTTCGGTTAGATTTATTGTATTAGATAATTTACTTTCTATAAGCCAAATCAATATATCGCACGTGTACGTTCTATTGTTGGTTTTGTAAAGTTTTTCTATGATAGGGATGCACAAACTGACGCGCGATTTTTTTAATCTTTCGTATCTGAACGATTTTTATTGTGCGGGGAAATTCATAGAAATATACACGCGAAACATTTTTTTTTTTACAGATTGGATATCTTTTTGATTGAATTAAATATTGAAAACACACACAATGTTCCTAGGTGTCAAAGATTGATAATCGGATAAATGTTCTATCTTGTAGCTTGTAGTGATGCTTTATGTCATTCAGTATTGTCATTTTACACCTAAAGTTTAATAGTATTACACTGATTTAAAGCACACAGATTTTTTAGAAAAAAATTAAATAGTACCAACTCAACTTAAAAATTAATCTCGATAAAAATGTACATGTACATATAAATATATACATGTATATAATACATGTATAAATACAATGTATAATTATCGACGCTTCTATTTCGCAACTTTTCGAACCACGCTGTGCATATTATTAAAAAATAAGTATATTAAAAAAGATGTGATTATAAGACTCATTGTGGTGTTATGTGATTAATTATAAATTACATTGTAATAATATAAAATTATACGATATGTAAAATATACGATTTTCCACGCGTATAAAATTTCTTCCGATTTATCAAAGCACAGAATTGACAAGCGTAATCGATTAATATTAATTCAAATGCAAGAAGAAGAAAATATTTAAAACCGTACCTGAAAATCAAACCAATACAAATAAATCGATGCAAAAGCAATATAAAAAGGCATCTCAAGATCAAGATAAAAAAGTCAAGATATTAGAATGATTAGAAGGAGGTACATGGCCATTTGACAGATTAGAAAACAAAGTAGAAGAAAAAAAATGAAGAGAAAATATATTAATTCGTTAGCCTACCTTTGAATACGACGTACGTAGAGAACATCTCAAAGAAATCTGTGTTCGGCACGCGCGGGTGCGTTTACCTTTAGGCTGTAATAGCGCGTACCGAGCCTCGGGGCCTCGGGACAAATTGCCGTGGCATTCCTTGGAAAAAAAATGCGATCGCTCGCGTTCTTCGAAAGCGCATCCGTGCCGCTGTGCACCGGCAAGATGCGGGATCACTAACCTTTAGACATCGATCTCCTGACCGACATCCCGGAAGTGAAACTCGGCGTACTGCATTATCGTGGGCGCGGACGGTATGCTGCGGGTGTCGCCGAGCCTCGTCTTTGACGGTTTGCTGCGATTTTTCGCGTCGCCCGCGTCCGTTGCGAATTGAGGCGTGTTATTGCTGGTGCAGCGATTCGATTGGTGTTCCCATGGGGGTGGTTGTTGCTGCTGCTGCTGTTGACGCGCCATCGCCGAGTTTGGTTTGTGATAGTCGCTGGAGCACTCCGCGATGTCGTCTTCGTAGTAATGCGGATACGCGATCTTGTACGTTGTCTCGGCCACGCCCAGATCCGGGATTTGGTGGAAGCTGGTCTCGCAGTCGGGTGTGTCGACAAAGGAGTCATTGCTGTGCCGCAGAGGAGCGTCTCTGTCTCTTTGTCGGCTTTGCTTCGACTTGCTCCGATCGCTCGACGTTCGCTCGTGCTTCCGGTACTTCCGATTACGCTCGTTCCGCCGATTCGTCGCGTGTCGACGCGACGACGATTGTCTTGCGTCGTGATTGCCGTAATTCGATTGCTGCTGCTGCTGCTCCTCGTCCCGATGCACCGCAGGCAAGTGGTTGCCAATGGTGGCGGTCTCAGGGTGCATCAGGGTGGACGGCCGGCTGCTGTTAGTGTGGACGTGGGAGGTCTGCAGGGGACTAACTATCGAGGAATGGTAGAGGCTGCGCGTTAGTGGCAGTGTTAGTTGGTTCGAACTGTTGCTCGGTAAGGGGTAGCTGTACTGCTGCATCTCCTGCCGATGCTGCTGCTGGTAGTGTTCTTTGTAGTTGTATAGGCTGTCGGTCTGCAACAGGCACGGTTAGTAGTTGGAACCAGGCAACTCGGGGACGCGAGTGGTTAACGCGACGTAGAGTGTGCATGAGAAAGTCGGACGCCTAAGATATTACTTCTCGGTTTCTTCATATCGGGAAAAAGGGGTCTGTACAAGTCACATCGCGTTGCATGCGAGATATGGAGCACATATAGAGTTTGTATGTAATGTGTACATATCTAAGATCTCTAGATAGATTTTATCAGTAGATGGAAATTCGACGTGCAAGTACAACACATGTTTAAAGACTAGAATAGAACTGAAAGTGTATGCACTTTAAGGCATTATCTGTAAGGGATTTATAAATTATTGTTTGCATGGACGGATTTTGAATATTTATCGCGCGCTCGAAAAATTCTCGTTGACTACGGTTTATCGGTTTATCTGTATCCGGTGCAGTGTGATAAACGAATTGTGCAAGTTTTATTATATATTGCAGATCGAGAAGCGAAGGAAGATATTTCCGTTGTAAAGTCGTGTCGCGAATCTTTTTTACTGCAAGTAAAAACGACGGAGCGAACACACCGTGAAAATGATCGTGGAGAACCTCGAAGTAATATCCCAGGTTTATCGGTGTTCGAAACAATAAAGAGCACGTGTCATTGGTTAAGCGTGTGTGACAGTGTGACAGGAAACTTACTTGACGCGCGACCAACATGCACAAGGGCGGTCGCTACATAGATGCCCGGATCCAGCTTAGCAGGGAAAATATGATTTCCGATTATAACTCGGCTTCCAGCAACTCTATCTCCTACTTGCTCGAGAAGCTGCTGTTTTATATCTATTACGGACACGTAAATCGTACTCATGCAGTAGGCGCGAGATGCTAATGTTTACTCGGTGCTTAAAAGGGGATGGATTGACGTCTCGCTCGTAGGACGTTGCCGCTTTACATCGATTGCATATAGCAACTTTCGCGATTAGGTTACAAATAGTTTGAGAGCAATCACGTTTCTGATGTGAGAATCTGTAAAATGCCATGATGGTGCTCATAAAGTCGCTACAAGTTTATACTCTTAAAGAACTTAGAATATAATTAAATTGCTGTAACAAAGATACGATGCCAAGGGGATCTACATGGAGGAATGCTTTCTATCACAGATTACATATATGTATAACGTTTGATTAAGGAAGTTACGAGAGCAATCACCTTTCTGATGTGAGAATCTGTAAAATGCCATGATGCTTATAAAGTCGCTACAAGTTCTTAAGAAACTTAGAGTGTAATTAAATTGCTGTAACAAAAATACGATGCCAAGCGAATCTACATGGAGAAATGCTTTCTATCACAGATTACATATATGTATAACGTGACTATTGCAACAAATTAAAATTGGTATTAATTAAAATTAAATATTATAAAATTAAAATTAATACAATAACAATTAGATATATGCGAAATATTCAAGCTTTTACAAATAAAATGAATAACATAAAATCTTAAATTCTAAATAAATGAATCGTAAAGATTGCTAAAATTATGGAAAAATTACATTAATACATTAAAAATAGTGAAAGAAATTTGCTTTCAAATTTTATTGGGAAACAAATTAATCGAAATGAAATTATATCTAATTTTAATTTAATTATAAATTGACTACAGATAGATATTTCCAGTGCGGTTTTAACATTGCGTAATTGGATATGGTCGTTTATCGAATTTTGTATTCTACTTATAATTACTAAATGGTAATCATTATTAATTTGAACGAATTGTTTTATTTCATTGTTCGAAATGTCTTCATCCTTAATTAATTAAATATGCCTAAGATAAGCTAGACATAGATGACACAAAAGAAAATAAATTTTATATTATGTTATGATATTTTAAGTGAGAAAGATTGATTTAGAAGCTTAATAAAATTATTGTGCCGTGTCAGTCAAACTATGTGACAGAGTTTACTAAGTAAATAGAATTTGATATGTTTCTCATTGCATTATAATTTGTATTTCAGATCAAAATAAATTTACAAGTAGTTTATATATTCCTCTTCTCTCATATATATGTATGTTTTCTTCACGAGTTTTGAAGTAACATTTTATATAACCATTATTTCATACCTATAAAGAGCATTGTGTTGCGGTCGCAATATTTGATAAACTATGGCACTGAGAAAATCTCGTATATGTATCAAAATAATTTTCAAAAAGCTTCAGAGCTTTTAAAAATATTGAATTCATACATTTTTCCTAAACTCGTATGTGTATATATTTTTTTTGTTCAATTCTCTCTGTTATGCATTATATTTACTAACTATAATTATTCATAATTAAAAATTGTAAATGAAAGGAAATATATACACGTTTTACAAATTATATATGCAAAATGTTGTTTAAAATCTGACTGGTATGGCATAAAAAAATCGCAATTATTAATAAATTAAGATGAGTGAAGAAGTAATCGACAGTACGAGCGAATGGCGATAGGATAGATCGAGAAACGGTTGGTGAAAAGTTCGCTTATGGCAACGTCCACGAGAGTTGTCGGATGCGAGGGGGTTCTATTATAGATCATCAGTAGTCGACAAACCTTAAGCTTAGGCGACGAAGCGTTTTTCGGTGGAAAAACGGGAGGAGGGACATTTTGGTAGGTGTGTTTGGACGGGTCGGTTTTTTTGGGCGTCCTCGGCGCTGGTACCGGCGGCGTCGACGGTGACGACGGTATCGGCGTCGACGGCGCCGATCGGCTCATCAGGCTAATCGACGCAGATCGATCTCGGCTCAGGGTCAGGGACGGCGTGTCCTCCGTCGAGCGGACGATCGTCGCGATTGTGGCCATGCTATCGCTCCTGTGCGGGCACGTTTTATAGATCGGTATCGCGTATAGCTCGTACTTCCTGCGGATGTGCTCGTGCCGGCGACACAGCCGCAACGAGTAGAACTGCTGCGAGTGCTTCTGCTTGCGCCGACGCGGCTTCAGGGTGTTGTACTTAAGCACCGGCGAATTGCTCCTAGGCACGTTGTAGACGTTGTAGTGGGGCCCTAGGTGGCTCATGGTCGACTCGTAGCCGGAACTGCCGTCGCAAAGACTGACAGCTCTGCTGGGTGGCCGTGAGGAGCACGGCGAGGTCGTGACGGAATGCAACGTGCCATGCAAAGCCGAAACTCGGGCAAACTTAGGAGTAACCAACTAAAACAAAACGCAGCCAGTGGCCATTCGCATATACACATAGTCCTTTGGCCTTCGGTTCGGTTTGTTTTGCTTTGGTCGTAGCGTTGATTAACGTTCGATTATCGCGCATCGCCGGCATCGCCGATGGTCCCTTACTCCCGAGGGTAATGACGTTTCGGCGATCGCGATGATTTAATTAGTGACGCTGAAGTCGACCTTCGTACAGCAGATTGGCTGCTACGGCGTTTCCTCGCCGTAGGACATAAGGAGGTAATCTATGTCAATTTCTGAGTTGCTATTGGCATTTTCGACGAGTACTACTGATATAGTTACGTTCCTTCCTTGTGACGATTAAGAGGAAGTTATTCTAACGTTATGCACTTGATAACGACGTTTCGAGGAGATTGTAACGAGATTACGTTCCGCGACGACAGATTGACAGACATTGTGTTGTAAACTATTGGAGAAATTTTTAGAATAAGATTGATATATCATAAGATTGTTCCCAACATAATTCTCTCCAATTTCTATTATGCAAGTTATAGGATTATACAATTTATCAGGTTACGATTGAATGGAGAAACTATAATATCCATCTTTTCCTAACTTTATTTGAGAATAATTTTAAAATTAAAAATTTTTTTTCTTTCGTAAGGAGTGACTATGGAAATTAAAAATGATACATGTAGTAAATAGAATCTCTTATTTACTCCTATTTTTCATAAAAATTACAGGATCTGCGATATTTTGTTTATAATCCATCTCATGATTCATTGATTCGGAGATATGAATTATAGTTATCATTCACGATATTGCTACTCAGTATCGATAGTTATAAATTACTAAAAGAATTGGGGGACTAGAGTTCTTAATATATCGATCTTAATATAATTCTCAATTTTTATTACGCAGACAAAAGATACTAAGGTACTTATATGAATTACCAAGACTGAGTAAGAAAAGTGTAATATTTATCTAACTTGATAAGAATTCCAAAATTGAAATTTTATCAAGTTAATAAATGATCGAAATTTCTTCAGTAATATCATTCCAGTAACTATAATTACAGTTAATTAAAGTAGTTACAGTTAACTAAAATATAACACGACAACACTTGGAAAATGGCGCATACTATTATCGATACGTTAGGACAATCATCCAGCCGGGCAGCGGCGTTGATTATCGAGTCGTCCATGCTAGCAACAGTGCTTATTATTGCCTCTCATTGAATTATACGTTGATTGATTCGGATTGAACGCGGATTGTGAATACTAGCGAATTAGGTAAATCGATTCGGCTAATTTCGCCTGGTGCGCTTGTGAATATGAGCTTTGCGTTGAAGAATATTTATGATTGTTATTGAAGAGAAAATATTTTTCAATTGAACAAAGTTAATTCAATATATCTGAAAGTTACGGGATGAGCTATTTGAAGATAAATATCATAATTCAATTCGAAAATTATTCGAAGAACGACGACGAAAGATGAAATTATACTTATATATGTAACTATATCAGTAGATATTAAGCAGTTATTATTTGTTTCAGAAATTATAGAATCTGTGATATTTTATTTATAGCTTATCTCATGAGTTCATAATTCATTTGATGATCATAAACTATAATTATTATTTTTATTGGATACTTTACAATTATTATTGCTACTTAATACAAAATTATTTATTCATTTTAGCAAAATTTTTAATAGATTTGGATAAATACACTATTTTTGGGACAATCTGTACGACTAGCCAATTCAGCGACATTGAAATAATTTTATTGTATAATAAAATTTAATGTGATACAGATTGAAATAAATCTACGGCGATTTTTTATAACGAATATCGAATATGCGACAAAATGAATTTCATTATGTTCTCTGAATGAAGAATGCAAGTGATGTCAATGTTATTTTTCATTAAATGCTGAAAGCAATTCGAACGTTAATCGACACAAAACCGTATATATCGATTTTGATGAAAATAAAATCACGCAGTCATTCGTGTAATTTTATAAAACACAAATTATTGGAAACTCATTGCAACAATTGGCTCTTCTAGAAAACGTTAGTGCGAGCACGAATAAAATGAAATAAAATAGAAAGAAGTAAAAAGCGTACAGTGAATTTATTTTTGCCAAAGTAGCAATGCTTGTTACACTCGTACAGCACTGAATTACCTGTTCACCACGGTACTTTTTTCCGCTATATTGATTGGCTATGAGACTTCCTATAGCTAATAAAAATATCCGCGAATTCGCAAAAAAATGTATCGAGGCAACGCAAAGAATTAATAGCATAGCCACTTACTTGCTAAGAATTAATACAATTTCGTTTACTTCTCATTGGCAAATTATCCCCGCGATTTTATCAAACTGTTAAATTATCGTTTTGCAATTATCTGTAAGACAATCGATAGAATATTATTGCACAATTTACGGATACGCACGTAAATTACGTAACAAGCAGTAAAGAAAAGCAGCCAGTGCGAAGTGCGAAAATATTTGATATTAATAAAAAGAATTAATAAAAAGTACTTAAAAGTTAGAAAAAAATATAAACTGATCACTGCGTCAATATAACACATTTTAGAGAAGCGTGTGTATTAATTTTGATTAAAACATTCTGGTTTTGATCTGTTATTATTTTGTTGCGTGCAGAATATCATTATAAAGTTTCACACGAATGAAACGCTTTGATGATGTACCGAATGAATCAATGTTTCATTCGACATACATTTCAGCAATATCGGTTTTGTACGATTATTGCTAAAAGCGGTGCGATTATAAACCTCAAATTTGCAACTAGATTGACGAGCAATGATTATATGTTACGATTATACTATATATATATATATATTTATTACTGCAAGATAATGACGGTAAATTGTCAGTCGCTATCATTAATTATTTCTATCTTCCCATTAATTTATCTCAATATGAATATTATAATATAATTTTAAATGCATAAGTATGTGGATAGAAATTCCTTTTAAACCTTTCAAACATATAAATACATATAACATAATTATATATATCCTAGAGAATTGCTGTCTCTTTGTCGGGTTAAGATATCGATTCAGCATTATCATCATGGAATCCGAGTACAAAGAATTCATAGTGCTCGTTGAGTCGGATTGATGCTACGAGAAGTAGAATATCCTTTGTGGAATACCTGACGATTCAAGAGAACGATATATTTATGCGCTCAATAGGAATAGGATGCGCTGAGGTTGCTTGAGACGGTTAAAATTTGCATTGTAAAGATCTATACAATGTAATCGGATACGTTTGTAAAGCAAAAGGAGCTTACGTTAGACAATAATGGGTCATATAATATTAGGAGTATTCCAGTACATAGAAAATGAAGTGCTTTCTCTCTCTCATATAGTTTTCTCTCATAGTTTACATATAATATTTTACTATATCTATGCACACAGGACGACTGGAAATTCGCGTCTACGTTCTAACTATTGAGATCTCTCTCTCTCTCTCTCTCTCTCTGTATAATCGCTTCATGTGCACAATTTGCAGATGACTTGACACAAAATCTATTACCTCGGAAGATTCACGGCTCTTCTGGCACGTAAAAGACTTAATTCCGACTCTAATTATTCAAACGCAAACAGAAAAGGAAGTCAATTGTGAAATGGTGAAATTAATTATTTAAACGTCTGCTCGGTGAATCAATTAACTGTGATAACAGGCGGCAAGCTAAAGTGGGTGGACGCATTCGTAAAAAAAGGCGGGAAGAAGGCGAAAGAGGGATGACGGATGCACTCGTGCGGTAATTCGATAAGGCGGAATATCTTGAGCCCGAGGACTGAGCTACAGTCTCTTAATTGCGAAATGATGACTCGGAAACTCACTGAGAAGTAATATTATAGCCATTATAAAGATGGAAATGGGTTTTGGTGTAGTTTGGTAACTCTTACAAAGTGAAGCAATACGGAGGAACCGTATGTCGGAGCAGTAAGGCACTACTAAGTGCCGAAGGTCTTCGAGCAGCGAAGGGTTGCACGGTCGAAGGGTCGCCCTAATATCTACCCTCTTAGCCTTCCACCGCATTTCACTTGCTATCACCTCTCGAACGTATTTGGTCAGAAAGGGATACCGTTAATCGACGAACTGTTCGCGAAACTTGGTTGGCTAACTGGTGGAAATGCATCAAGAGGGTATCAGTCCTCTTGCTCGAGCTCGCTCAATGCGATTCTCCTGAATTGTGCCGTTTCTCCAGCGCAATTCAAGACGAAAGTCAAAGATCGATTAAATGTCAAAGATAATATTCTTGATTTGAAATGTTTCTTTTTTTACGATTTAATTCAAACAATTATTCTTTACATTCAGTCTTAATATTTATACGTTGCAGATTTATTTTTTTGCGACTGACATTTGCCGTCATTATTTTTTCGACAATCGCGATAACAGTATAAAGTTGCAAATTGAGTTTAGCTCATGCGGTTTGATAAAATGCTGTTTTTTTTTTTATGAAACGATGAAATTATGCTAACCTTGTTAGGTGGCGCTTGGATCCCGTGAAAAGGTAAATTTTCGTAGAACGTCTTTGTCCCGGAATCGGGAAGAACTTCCGACACGCTGTTCACATGATTGTTATTCGCGGCTTGATTGGGATCTGCAATTGCAAAAAGAGGACGTTAGTAACGTTGCATAAATTGTCACGAGGCAAATTGTCGACGACGTTGGTAAACCCGACGATCTGTAGGAACTGTGTTCCACCAACACATTCCGACTTAATCCAATAAAACGATGAGCTTTTTTCTAGTTAAAAAAAAGAGTACAAAAGATAGAACAGTGTAACGAGATAATCGTAAAGCCCCAAACGGATTGCAAGTCCGAATTGGATTCCACAATGTAGATATGAGATTAACAAAATCTAACCAATTAATTTTAATTAAGGCAATTTCTATAACGTCAGAATTCCGAATCTTTGAAATACATGCCGTATTTTTGAGATTTTAATTTATATTTCTGCTTTTTCTTCTTATACATATACGATAATCATGTTATTCACTTGAAACATGAACAGCAGAATAATATAACGTAATAATGTAATGTGTAATTGCTAATTGTCATTATCTACTCATCAACATCCTCTTGTTCAAAGGAATTTGACGTTGCGCATGATAAGAGAATTCATATAGTTTTCATAATGTGAAAAAGATCGAGAGCAATATCGCGATGAACGTTACTACAGAAGGAACGTGCGGAATTATAGCTACGGTATAAATCAGAAAATCGATAACATCTGTGATTAATAGTTGTTGTGTGATAAGTGAAATTTATGTGGCCGATTGCTGTGTGTACTTTATGCGGGACTATGAATTCTTGCGTGCGGCGTATGTTATCACCTATAGCTAAATATCCCTCTTTATTGCGTACACTAACGACTGCGGCATTCGCACGTATGTTTGTATGAGTGTTAATCTCTGTTTTTCTGTATATCCTTTTTTGCCTAATGATGAATATGTATTTACGAATACAGCCACAAAGTAACACATAATTTTTAGAAGAGAGAAATCTGCAGATAAAAAAGAAAAAGTTGGGAAGGGTTTTGAGTCAAAGTATGCGAGCAAATAAAGTCGCAAGCATGCACGTTGTATGAAAATTTTTTTATACATACCTGCTCCGGGTTTTTTTCGCTTACGAGACACGTTGCCACGATTCGGTTCGTAGGACGGTTCCGCGCCGTGCAATATCCGTTGCCGCGGCACAATTCTCTTGTAAGTCACAGCTAAGGGACATACAATCAACAACGAGCGATATCACAAACACATAAAGCCTCTCTTTCATGCGACAGCTTAAGCACAAACGTAAATTTCCACGTATATTAAAGAATACATTAAGAATTAAATGGAACGAATCTTTCACATTAAATTTTAATCGTCAAGAAACAATCACAGATGAAAAGGCTATGGGACTTTGTTTATACGATGTTTTCGAAATTAATTTGTTTCTACGTTAACTAGTAATTTAGAATAAAACATTTTATATATAAAAATTGTGAATTGTGTGTCGTGCGTGTCTGTAGGAAATCTAGAGATTGTTCTTATTACTTTAGTTTCTCTGCTTTTTTAAACAATTATGTTGCACATTAGATACAAAATAATTAAATAAAACATTTTATATTTTATTTACTTATATATTTTATATATTTAATAAAGAAATGAAAAGATAATCATTTAAAAGCCTTTTTTTAAAACGTATAAAAATAATAAGTTATTTTAATGTACGTATAAAATCCGCATGTGCATGTTAAAATATATTTCATATTAAAAAAAATAACAAAGTTTGATAATATCATTAAATATATTAATATTTTTGCGCTAATGGAAAGTACATGAGCATATATTTTTTAAATTAAATTTAAGATGAATGATATTTAATGTGTATTTTTTTACTAACATCTACTTGTTAACACAGATTTAATTTTCGTATGCACTGTATATTGAAATTTCATTTTTAAATATTCTCATTTTTTTTCATTTATAAACAAAGTAATAATAATAAAGCTTTTGAACAAGAGTATTGTTCGGGGTATACTAAGGCTAAACATTCCCTGAAACATGAAGTTCCTGGCATCAACGTGGAAAAGTTAGAACGTTAATTACATGCCACATACGCAGCTGTATGCTTAATGAGGCTTCAAAGTCGTCTGCGACGTATGTAGAAAACACGCACCACGTACTTTCCAGTAACACGGCAATGTTTTCATTAACTGAAATGTTAACATAAAAGCGCGTAAAAAGTTGTGAAGGAAACGTTACAGGTATAATGATGAAACAATAAGGTTTACTATTACCTGATGAGAGCCGGAGAGAAAAAGCTATAGAAAGTAACGCGGAACAAAGTTCAACTAATATGCATAACAAAATGCATAATAAAATCCTTGATGTCTTGAAATGGCGAGATATAATGGATAGTATCGTTCATAATGTAACAAAGATATCGATAAAATATGTTACTATTAATATATTATGTTTGTAAAATTTAGAATACAACCGTCAGATCTCAAAAGTTATTATTGTTTTACGAGAAAAGATGGAATGGTCGTTATTGATTCACTGTGTTGGAATAATACATCATGTGTACGTAGAACGGAGGTACATTTGGTTGACTTTCGGAAGAGCAGTTTGTCTAACCCATTTGTACCCACAAATATTTGCATCCGTTAGCGTGAGACCATATATCTAGCTTACGTTGTAAGCGTGATATAATTTTTTCTACAATTAAAAGTCACATTCAAATGGCTCGCATTTCAATAGCTTTAAGGTGTCAAATTCGAAACTCTCGCGCCAAGTCGACATTTTCCAGGCAGTTGCAAATACAAACGGGTTAACGTCGGATGACACCTCGCAAAGTCTCGGATAAATAGCTCGACTCCTTTCCTACTCCTCTTACCTGTCTTTTCTCTGGATATACCGGGTAAGGTGGCCTGCTCTTTGAGCTGTACGCCAAACATGGCTTTTATCTTGTTAGCCCGGGCGAGCATACCGTCCTCGTTCAGACTGGTCATGCTGGCTGTCCTCTGTGCGGTTTGATCTTTCCTACCGCGGCGGAATACCGCCCGCGTCGGGTTACAGCCGGTCGTCGACAACGACGTTTCGTCGAGGAACCTCTGCCTGAGCGGCTCGTCGTTATGTTTGCCCACTAGGTCGTTACGCAGATTAGCCTCGTTCGCGCGAACGCTCAGGCCGGATCGCAGGCTGTGAGTTCGATTGATGTGCACCAGCACGCCCGGCTTCAAGGGCCACCTCGGCGCCGGCGTCGGCTGCGCCGGGCTTTGTACCGAGTGCGAGGACACCGTAGGACTGGGCGGTCCACCGTCTGGACTGTATAACGATTGAGGTCACATAGGATAATTGAGCCAGACGGGTAAATGGGACGACGCCAGTGAATTCTCAGTGATAAAATTAGAGGGAAGATAGGTATCCATTATAGTCGACCTTATAATGATAAATGAGATATCCATTATAACGTTGACCCGAGAAGCTTTCAAAGTTAGGTGCAACGCATAAAACTGGACGCACAAAGGCAGAGAACTTTCCGTACATTCTTGATGTGAACGGAAATTATTTCAGGTTATTAAAAATTTGTGCATCCTTCTGACAAGAATTAAATTCACAATTCACTTTCATTTCAAGTTTTTTTTTCTCGGAGCTGAGTATTTAGTATATTTAATAGCCATTGGAAAAGCTTTGGGAAGTGACATCTATTAAATTTATCATTAGAAAATCATTGCATCGTCCCATTTATTCAAGGATCTCAATTATCCCACTTGACCAGAGAGTTCTCGAGTGAAGTTGACTGCCGCGTGAGCGGAAGAGACGGAAGATCAAATAAGCGAGAGAGCGAGAGTAGAAAGATAAATCAGTTGCCGAGCGGTCAAGCGTATTGCATTTGGCAAGATAATGAATAATGCTCTTTTAACAATTTTTTTTCAACAAGTATACCGTTCCATATTCTAAACAAAATGCTATAAAGTTTTGATAAATGAGCGTGTATTTTTTGTGTATCAAAATAATCCATTCGTGAAGTAAAATTTTCTCTAAGCGCGTCTCGGTGATGTTTTATTTTCAAAAATCAATGCTGAGTTCTTGCACTCAGCTATCATATGTATATCCCGAATTACATTATCTAAATGGGGAACACTGCGTGACGTGTCGTGCCTCCGACAGGATCAGAGGACCTAAAGACGGAAATAAATCTCGGTGCTAGAGAAATCCTCGCTGTAGTTCTACAAGAGCGTTTGTCTTTCTTTCCCACTCGCGAAATAAGGAAATTCTGATAAAAGCAGAAGTTTGATCGATATTGAACTCTGTGAATAAATCTATCTCTGTTAAAATAAGCTACGGTGATTAAGCGATAATTTATTTTCCTAATTATCTAAAAAATAAAAGATATGAGCTTAATGGATTGTATCCTCTATTTTATACTTGCTTCAGACATTGCATGTGCAATGAGCTCGGGATATAATTAATGTAATTAAGCAAGCTAATTATACTAATTGTAAGAAGCGCGGGCATAACAATACACATTTTAATCCGATTATAAATTCTCTCGAATAAATTAAGATGACCTTTAAGTAAATCTCAACGGTAAATTTCACGAACGACGCTAAAAAATCGACTAATATTGAACTCGGAGAGCTGCAGAAGAGATTTTGAAAATTATGCAATTATACAAAATATGAGCATGTACATTATAAAATTAATGAAAAACTGGCGCAGTTTTTAAAATCAAATCGGAATTGCCACTTGAATTGTATATTTGAACTTAACATGTACACACGAAATTTTGGAGCAGCGTGGAACAAAGTCCTCAGGGGAATGGCAGAAAAATGTCGTCGGGAATAGGGGTCGGGAAAGCGTCGTCGAGTATCGCCGTCAAGCGCGCGTAAGATATAAAAGATTGCATTGCGGAAACTGCGATTGCTCTGGCACGATTCGTACGACGTTTTCCATTCGGTATATTTTCCGCCAGTGACGTAGCCAAGGTTTACGAAGTCTTCTGGCAAATGAACTTAAAGAGGTCCCTTCACCCATCATTTCAAATAACGTCGATCTCTGTCACCATCCTTTCCTCTGTCTTCTTAGGCTCATCCGTTTCTTATTTTTCCTGTCGCGTTTTATCCTTTAGTTTCTATTTATTATTTCTTTCCCTATTCCTTCTTTCATTTTTCCTTTTCTCCTCCTCTCTTCTACTTCCTTTCTTTTATTTTCTTAATTTTTTTATTTCTTTTGCCGCTTTTCGTTTCGAAATCTTTAGTTACGCCATTGGTTTTCGCTCGCCGTTTTGAAGCTTTTCCAGCACTTTACAGTTTTATTGCACGCCCCGTTTAAAGCTTGTCGCTGCGCAGCGTTACATCGCTCGTAGATCGAAACTTCTCTCGGTGGACGGCAATTATCGACGTGCGCGGCGTGCACATGCCTGTATTGGAACTAATTTAATGACTCGTATCCGCTAAATCGGACCAGCTTGCGGGACCTTTAAGCCTATCTGAAGTAAAATAATTTATCGAATGCGAACGGCATGCGGTGGCGACATACCTTCCGAGATTCAGTGCACGTGTATCAAATGCACTGATATGAGTGCGGCGGCAATCCATCAAAAGGGACTTATCGCGATGTCATACGTGAACATATTTCTTGTTCGATTTATCATAGAGCAGTGACAAATGAGTGGCGCGGGAAGAAGTTACGATGTGATTGCGAAATTGCGCATTTCCAGAGATCGACCGATACCAATGAGGGTACACATGTTAAACCGTGAAATCGTGCTAATTCAGAAAATGGAACAATTATCGCCCGCTCGTTATACGAAATAGAGTATGCGTGCAGCGGTTTAATGTTTGCTCCGTTTACGCAACTGTATAATTTGGCATGTACAGGATTATGTATCAAGATACTATCAATTACATATTTTTTAATGTTTATATATATATATATATATGTTTGCAGGATATATTTTTCAGTAAAAATCTAGCAATGATTGAAGAAAAAAAAATTGCAAAAAGATCGATCGTTTTCAAGAAGGGTATTTTATCGTCAAAGTCTGTTTTGTTATTTACGATCGTTATAATTACTACTCGTTATAATTATTTTGATAAAATTGAATATTATTTTCCGATAATCTTTGTTATGTATTTTTTTTCAAAATTCAATATCGAACAATCTTTTATTATTCTAATGCTTGCAAACGCAAGAGATACTATCTTACGCTCGTGCAATTTCGCGATTAACAGATTTTTCTTCTATATCTTTAAATGCCATACAGGAAAGAGTACAGGCTACGTCTTGTTTAGACTCGGGGAAACAATTTGTACAGTGCAGTCCCTTTTGTTATTGTGAGTCACGCGAGATTTCTCCATCATTCAGTACTTTAACAATAAAACATCACCGACGCGCCGTGGCCGGTCGTGGCGGCAGAACAAACACGTATGTTTTGTTTTAACAGCCGTTTACGCGAAAACGTTATTTTTTTAAATTAAAGTGACTTCGTTTGGGAGATGTAAGACCGGAAAGTACTACATGTTTATTGTGCACGGCGACGGACTCGTTGTGCATTCGTTACAAACGGCTCCTTGTAAACTTTCGCAGAAATACAATAATATCTCGGAGTAGAACCAACATCGATAAGAGAAAGGACTAAATTAAATGTAAACTCGGTGCGCAGCTCGTAGACTTGCATGATAAGGCGCGTCGCCGTACACTACATATATCAAAAAGGTTGCGCATGCGATGAGAGACCCGCGAGAGAAAGAGAGAGAGAGAGAGAGAGAGAGAGATATGGCAAAAATGCGGATGCATTCTTTCTAAAAATATCGTAGTAAAGAGGCCTTGAGCGTCGGTGTTTAAAAATATTTTCCAAGCGTTTCTTTGTAGCAACGTAACTTGTAACGTTGCAAGAAGGTTGCAGCGCAATTTTCCAAACAATAAAAGGTTATGCTCCTAGAATAATAGGCTATAGATAGGTAGAAAAATAAGATAATTTTAATCTTCATAAATAGTTGCGAAGAAAATTTTTTACAAGATCGAGCTTTAATTACACTTTTTGTGCATAAAGCGAGTTTATAAATTGCAACCAAATTGTATTACCTTTCATTTTGCTACGTGATTTAAGGTAATTTCAAAATTGCCCAAACGCGCTGAGCTAGTGGCATTCAAGATCGACAGGAAATACTTGACCTATCCGTGCAACCTATCCTCCACCTACCTTGCTACTCCGAAGATATCCCCAACAACGTCGCATGGTCATTACAAGCCGTATTAACAATTACAAGCTCTCTTCGCTGAATTATGCAAGAAGTTACATCCCGCACACGGTAACTGTGCGGCACGTGAAAGACCGTCGTGTAGAACACCCCGTTCGTTCTCGTGAACAACTAACTACCTACCTTGCTCGTACCAAGTTGACAGTATACTATTGTAAGCCGGAAGTAGTCGTTAAATTATGCAATAGGATATGTATTCAGGTGTGCAGAGAGAGGATCACTTCCAGCGAGATTTCAGATCGGAGACAAACTTGCATACTATCGTGTACACTGCCCGACAATAATTCGTTCCTATCGTTCTACGGACATAACATTTTAATCCCCAAAGTTGTCAGCAGATCAAAATATCGAATGT
>VBVR01000351.1:0-12910 GCA_011638315.1 Tetramorium parvispinum | reverse complement strand
TAACCAATAATCAGTAACCTAAGCAATTAATTCATAACTTTAATACAGCTGCCTGGAAAGATTTGTAGGGAGTATGAACGAATGCGCGCGCTTTCTAGCGCGTTTGTTTTTTGATGTTCAGATACTCTCGCGCAGAACTGTAGCTAGGATTATAAAGCACCTCGAACTGCCTGTAAATTAAAATATCGACAGGAAGGTTTTCTATTTAGGGTTTCATTATTTTTAATAGAAAAGACCAATTTTTGCCGGTTTTTTCCGAAAAATACCGGTTTTTACCACTGGCATGGACTTTATTCAAAAAAGTGGAATTTTGCCAACCCTGTAATAGAGCTCAATACTTTATAACTTATAATAACCAGAATATTTGATCACGCCTACAAGATTTTTCTGATTCGTCCGTTTTTAATCA
The DNA here is from genome assembly GCA_011638315.1 of Tetramorium parvispinum. Lineage (NCBI taxonomy): Eukaryota > Metazoa > Arthropoda > Insecta > Hymenoptera > Formicidae > Tetramorium > Tetramorium parvispinum. The sequence goes on along the minus strand of VBVR01000351.1, from coordinate 12,501 downwards.
GAATTTTTTTTCAGTATAAGCATTCAAATTTTTATTAAATTAATATTACAGAAAAAAAATATATTTCTTACTTCGAAGAATTCTTAATCGAAGACGTTTCTTAACATATAATTCTGTGATATTTTCTCAAAATAATTTCTAGAATAATTTTATCATAAAAGTGTCATTCTAATAAAATATCTTGGAAATAATGATGTTTCTACAACACGATTTCTACAGAAAAATCTACTTCGTATTGCTGCATCTGTGGTAATGTTCGATTATTATTCAGAGTAAAAAAAGAAAATCGGTGTACTCCATGTATATGATACTAAAAAATGTTTCATCCCGTGGATGTAAGTATCTTTTGGTTCTTCTCAAACGCGGAGGAAGAAAGCACGCGCGCATCGCCTGCAGCAAAGCAATCCTTATCTATTCTCGTTATATCCGACATCGAAAAGCGTTCTATCAACGTGACGGTGCGCGTTTTTATAGCGGCGTCCTTATCAACGACAGTCTTCCATCTCCGAGTGCATCCGGTTTTCCAGGTCGCTCGCAACGAAGGCTGATTTATCATGTAGTTTTGATAATCGAACCGAAACCGGCGCGAGCGCGTTAGCATGAGATCGGGGATAATCTCGTGATAACCGGAAGTGCGGTAGAGCCTTCCTCGCGTGAAGCAAACTCGGCAACTCTATTCAAGTACTGAAAATCGAATTCATGACTAACCGAGCGTGGGTTCTTTCGGTATGTCGAATCTACGCGTTTACGGAGATGAAATTGAGCGTGTATGCGGATTTAAGGATAAAATGAATCGAAAAGTTAGAGCTAATCGCGTGTTTATTCATAAGACAGCGAACTGTTTGGCTCTATTCTATACTTATTTTATATTACAAGCCGTCCAAATTTAAAAGGATAAAATATAGTTCTAAAAATACTCCAAGTTCTATAAATTTGTTTTTTGATAAAATATTTTTTATGACTATAATATAAAATCCTCTTTCGATAACACGAGTTTCTGTAACAATGTTCACTCAGTGCACTTCAATAACTTTTGCGATACGAAATTTGCTATATAAAAATAGATTCGCGTGATCCTTTTCAATTTCTAAAAAAATGTATAAAAATTTGATTAAAAAAAACTTCGTTTTCTTGTTTAAGTTAGTTACCTCGCCTATTACCGAAACTTTCGATGCAACTTCGAGTATCATTCATGCACTATCAAAAAGTTTTTATTGTGAATTCAGTAAGTTAAGAGATATAATAAAGTTTTTAAAGGACTAAAGAAATTAGTCCTGCCATTCTCGCAAATGTTCTAATTTCATGAGAATTTAAACAGGTGTTTCGTCGGAGAACCTGCCAGTAGTATCGTCGATGCGAAGTGTAATCGTGTGTATGCGTTTACGTACATACACATACATGCGCGGCACTCCAGGCGCAGTCAGGGCCATGACGTCATGCGGAGGGGTTGACTATTTCACCCTTCTGTCCCTATCCCCATGAAAAGAGAAACCGGATGATTCTGCCCGGGCGACTCTCAGGACTTCCCATGGACGTGCTTCCAATATGTGCGTATTATTAACTAACGCGCACGTTTACGCAGCCAACTGTGTCGGTGATTCACGAATTACGGCATCGTTATTCCCGAAGAGACGGAAATAATTAACTTGTATAAATATACAAATTAATTATTCAATATCTATATTCCGCGTTGAATTTTGTATCTTTCGTTAAATTTCTGTGCATCACCAACGTTAAAAGATTATATTTGGAATCAAGATAATTTAAACGTTTATCAAAAAGAGAAAGCATACTTAACATAAATGAATTTGATTTATTGCTTGTTTCGATCACCGAAGATTTCAAAATTTTTTACGTTCGGGCAATGATTGCTGAACCAATGACTTCTCCGTTTACAATGCTCATTATGTTTCTGATAAGACTCAACAGTTAGACGGATAGACATATCCAATAAATTTAAATGCCTACAGATAAGAAACTATTCTAGTGTTGTAGCTCTTTATGGGCTTCTAAAAGCTTTGAAAATTCGGGTTTAAATATAGATAGAGTGCTTGCATGGAAAACAGATCTACATAGTTTTAACACGTATAAAATACGAAGTTTTTCTGCCTTTAAGAAAAATTCGTAGTTTGTTCAATTTTTTTGCTCTCAATACTTTAGATTTACTTCCACTTTACGATATTACGATTGCACTAGTTTTTCTGTAAGCAAAACCATGATCCACCCTCCCCACGTCGCGTTTGAGCCCTTTCGCTTCGAAAGCCATAATCGCACAATCGAACCCGCGAGATTCGTCAAGAAAATCCGCGTCACCGCATGAACGCTCTCGAAGAAGACGCCCTTTCTACCGGAAGACGCAGCCTAATCACACGGTCCCACGGGGAATAAAGGGGGATGCGCGCGTCATCAGGAAAGAACTCGCTCTTTTACTCTCTTTTTCACTGTTTCTCACTCTTTTTTTTCTCTCCCCTCCCCCCCCTCTCTGTTCGAAACCCAGAACTTTCCCTCGGCGGAGGAACCGGCCGCAGGGTGGGCCGGCTGGGCCCAAAGAGGACGTTTCCACCGTAGCATCTGCCAGTTGGTGCTTCTGCCATACAGCTGCCAAATAACACGACCGATCCCTTCCTGACCTTCTCACTTCTCATCTCGCTTCTTCTTACTTCTTCTCTCTCGTTCGCTATGTTTCACTTCCTCAGCATGGCCTGTTTCTTCTCCTCTTTTTCTCTTCTTCGCTCTTTCTCTTTCTCCCCCTCTCTCTCTCTCTCTCGTTCTCTTTCTTGCTCTTTCGTACTCTTTTCTTCTCGGTCTGTCTTCATTATTTCTACGGCGACGCAGATCTCTCCTTTATGCGCCAAGGCCCGATTCCCGTTTTGTATTCGAATCGACAAGCTGCCGCGCAAGGATGAAAGAGGAAGAAAAAGGAAGGCGACATATCGCTGTGTGAGTGTCAGGTTATATCTGTGGCTAGTACGAGGACAGCCCGGACATGCCCGGGGCTCGTGTCCCAAAGTACAAAAGACTATGCCAGACTGTCGGTCGGCGCGTCCGTGTCTGTACGTATGTGTCGCACGCGCACAAATGTACACGTGAATTCTTATTCCATGTTCATAGAATGTAAAGATCGGTCCTATCCTTCATCAGTTTCGAGCAACTTCCGTTGCTCTCGGCTTTTCTTTATCTTTTTTTTAAATCGTCTGTGCCTCTTGAATTAATTAGAGTTGCTTTACAAGTACTTGTATCCGCGTGGAAACCGGATGGAGCCGCGAATTCGCTTTCCGTCCGTCTCTGACGCAGTTGCGAGAGAAATTTTACCGCAAACCGCAGGAAAATTTTGGAACATGATATGACCGTGCGTGGAATTCTCGTTTTGTTTACATCACTGAAAACGCAAACCGAGAACACCGTTTATTTTAATAATAAATACAGTGATTTATTTTTGTTGTGTCATCGAATAAACATTTAAAGATTTTTGTAAACTCTAATTTTCAATTTTAGAGTATTTGTCATAATTGATGCGTATAATAAGACTTTTTTATCTTAAATAAATCTTAAAATGATGACTAAAAAATGATTGATAAATGAAATCTTCGTACATTTCAAATAATTTTATAAATTACAGATACACATATTTTTGATATACCTTAGAAAGAATAAATAAAAAACTTTTAATGTTATATACGACAAAGTGTTGAACGCTTAAACGCGATACAAAAGTTCGTTGGCCTGAACTCCAAATTATGAAGGCGCAAAAACAGATTACGCAACGGACTAGAAAGGCGCCGACACTCTCAACGTTATGCCGGCACTCTTAACTGGCGCCATTGTTGCGCAGAAGCTCGCGTTCGTTGCATTATCTCGACGATAAGACTTTCACCACCGACGATTCGCGCATATGTTGCACTTTGATGCAAGCATTATTTTTCCACGGCGACGCGACGGGGACCGTCATTCGTGCCGCTGTACTAAACTCCGGGAGCTGCGCGCCCGAGGCTCCTCGAATGCGAAATCGATGAGGGACGGGAATTAATAATGCCGATACGACTCGAGTCATGCACACATATATATATATATCGAAATCAATGCGACTGCATTGTCGGAATGATCCAACTGCGAACGACATTTCTATCCCGGGAAGAAAAATCTTTTCAGAGAGGTCGCCGGACTATTTCCGTAGAATTTATTCGGGCTGTAATGAAAATTCAATCTATCGGAGACATTTTCAATTTGATGATAGATATCCCTTTTGTATAAATTTTATATATAAATTTTTTTTTCTAAATTTATATACGCGAGGGAATCAAGGACGAGCCCTCGGCAGCAGCGACGGGAAATCTCGCGCTAATCGGAACGATGTCGATTACATTCTCGTCACAGACTAGGAAAGGCGGACGGTCAATTTGGCGAAGTCGGGTACGTCGTTTCGCGTGCACTCGTGCATTCTGATGTATTCTCGATTCCTGCCCTCAGCGGAGACTACGATATCCGCTGCATGCATTGTCAACTGATTAGTCGACAGCTGTGCACACACACACGCCATATGCAGCCGCGCGCGTTTCGCTATTCTTGAGGCTCTCGTAAGTCATAAGTCTCGCCTCTACGAAGATTTCTAATTTAAACCACTTCGCGGTAAAATTGATACTTTCTCGTTGCCGCAAGCCCCCTTCCCCCCCCCTTCCCTCTCCAACATTATACACATTTTCAGTAGGCGAATCGATAACGCCGGGTATTTCATGTCGTCGTTAAGTATACTTAGTCGCGATAAAAACCGCCGATAAATGCGTTAATGGACGTGCATTATAACGCTAAACGATATGAGTACTTCTTGATTAATGCGATGCTTTTTAATTTAAGGCAATCATCGTAATTGCTATCACGTCATGGTATCTGACTTATGGAGATTAAAAATCTAATACATCTTCCAATGTGACAGAACGTCCGCAGCGCGATTCTCTTCCACGAAGAATAAAGTAATTTTTCGAATCTGAATCGCGCGCATGTGCGTGTGTATACCATAAAATTTAATCTTGGTTAATTTGCAGACATTGAAATGTGATGTAGGAAAGTTTTATACGATGTAATATCTCTTTCAATTGTCTAATGTGTCGATTAGTCGGTTAAACGTACCGAACGTATCGCACATCAGCGATCTTTTCTCTCCCTCTAATAAAGCTCTCGTCAAGCGATAACGCGGAGATATGGACATGGTTTTGCCCGAGGATCAATTTCATACAGGAAGCAGATAACTAAACGCGTCACAAGTGTAGAGAGGGACGCGAACCGGTTGCGGAAAATAATGAAGTGGCGAAATGTAAACGCGCTATAAAGTCATATAAAGTAGTAGACAAAATCGTCATCATTAAGAAGGAAGTTCGCACTCATTAAGAAGAGGAGGCGAGCAGGTAAAGATTAAAATACGGTTATAGCGAGGAATAACGCTATGAAATGTTTGCACTGCAACTGAACGTTTGCTCCGCGAGTAATATTCACGCTTCGAATGGCTTAGGTACCAAATTTTCATGATTATCCCGTATAGCGCAATGAATTCTTATATTTGAGCAGCATAAAGACGGAATTTATGATCATTTTCCAGGAATTATCGTAATACGGTACGATAAGAGTACGATCATTTTCAGAGTTAAGAAAGTAATACTGAGAGAGTTAAGAATGACTCATTAGATAACACCTTTCTGAAAATCAGATTGTTCGTTATAAGAAATTGTACAAAATAAGTAAAGAAAGTAAATTGACACTTTTAACGCGGGAATGGTACGATTGATATTTGACAACTAAAGAATGACAAGTAATTAAAATTTCCAATCAAGAATTTATCATTTATTCAGCGCAATTAATTAGTCGTTAAATCTATTCCAAGTAATTTTCAATAAAAATATTCTTTTTAACTCGGCCGTCTGTTCTCATTTGTCTTTATACTCGTCTTTCATACTCCGCTGTCGGTAGAGAATCAAAGGATGACGGAAGGAGCTAATAAAAGAGGAAAGACGTGATACAGAAAATATTTCTCGGAAAACTTCCCCGTCGCGTGCTCAGGTGAGACCTCGTAACGTCATTGGCTTTAGAAAAAAAAAAAGTCGATGGTCAACGGAGCATATCTCGAGGGAAACGGCGGACCCGTGAAAGGGGAAAGACGTCGTCGGATCGCGGATACCGTGAGTAGGCGGAATGCTTAACGCTCCAGAAAATTAGGAACGTCCTGTCTGCAGAAGTAAAAGCATATCTGCCGAGGAGTGCGCGGACTGGCGCGGTTTCTCGTCCTCCACCCCCTCTTCCACGATGCAAGCCTGGCCAGGACGATAGGTAAGGAAAAGCGGAAGGAAGAAGGGGGACCGGGGAGACGCGGGTACGCTGCGCGCGTTCGGGTTCCGTACCTCCGCCGTCACGAGGTAGACAGCTGCTCCGCTTATTTCTTTCTTTTCTTTCCTCGCAGCACGCCGCTGGTTTCTTCGCCGCACGTGCAGCGTGAACCGCGTCTAATTCCTACAGGCAATCCACTCCGAAATGAAAATCCAAGAACACGAAGACAAAGGAGCGGAATTCTAGCGGCCCGAGCATCAAGTGCAGAAATCTAGGAGTACTGAAATCGAAGAACTGTCAGGTCCCCGAAGCGGCGCGAATTATCTCTTAAACGTGAAAGAAATTTCCCGTCGTTAAATTTTTCGGCATTATTTATTAGACGTACGTTGACCTAACTTTGTCTAACTTCATCAGAAATTTATACAAACCTATTCACGTTCGTTTCGAGTGCAAATCTTAAGCTTATTTTGGAAAACAGAATTTCGTTTATTAGTCTATTTTAGAGCATATAAATAATTAGAAATGTATAAATAAGTTATCATAAAGTTACATAAGAATTTATCAAGAAATTGCTCGAAAAGCTAACTCAATCTGAATTGCTTCGCAATTTTCGAATAATGGCAATAAATAATACACATTATACTGCAAAACAAAACAAACATAATTGCAAAAATAGCTCTTTAGAAAAGTTAAATAATCTCTTTTACGACCATGTTACATGCGAGCAACAACGTTTATTGATAAAGCTAACGAACAGATAAGAAAATTATCTGTTTAGAGTTTGATTATCGGATTAATTTCGATCGATAGAATTAAATAGTTGATTTTGAGCCACTAAACAAGCAGCAGTTTCTAGGATTATTGCGTTCGTAATTACCTGTGAATTCTACAACGCTGGACTCTTAATTAATGCCAACTCATTAACACATATGAATTATTTATCTATTTTACCTTGTGCATAATTTACATCTACATTCCGATTAAGTCTCAAGCATGCAGTATCTGCAAACACGTGCAAAAATACCTCGAAAGTATCCGCGAACTAAAAAGGTATCCAAAAATAGGTGTCACATCGCGACCGTTTCGGAATACGAGAAAGAAAAAGAATGTCAAGATTATACGTGAAATAATACTAATTTGCCTCACATTCTTAATGTCTTTTTTCCAAAAATCTCTCATTAAGTTTTCTCTCTCATTTTTATGAGGCTATTGAAATCATGACATGACTTCCTCGAGATCTTAAGTCAATTTATCAATTTTATCTCCTTTTCTAGTGACGATTAAGTGAGAAAAAAAGAACGGTTCTAGATAATGAGGTTTTCGTTACGAAATCCAATTGCGCCTGAATGTCAAGCGACAATTTCATTCGGACGCAATGATTTGCGACGCGTGCACGCTGCGTGTTTGCGATGGGCATCACGTGGCTGCGTATACCGCCCGAGCGAAAGTTACGCGATTTCGTTGATGACGTATATGCGTGCGAAACAGGAGGGGATTTTACGAGTAGCACATGTGACCCAGAGAGAGAGAGAAGATACACATCCGTAATCGTGCACATGCGACGCGACAGAGACTCTAAACGCCCATCTCGCCCTCTTCTCGCGAAACTGCGTCATTCGTGCCGACGTAAACCTCGTAATTTCGTAGATCAGCATTCTGCCGCACATGCAAGTGAGCGCCAATGAGCTCGCGAATATTTACACCCTCGATCTGGTTAGCGCGAAAATTCAGTTAGCGCCAGGACTGATGCTAAAAATACGATTAGGACATTACATTTAGTTAGACATTCAAGATTGGACGGTGGAAGCCAAAACGAAACTGTAACGTTACGATATATCTCAATCTACATTGTTTACAACTTTCTTGTTAGCTAAACTAAGAGGAATAATAAAATTAAACATATATTACAGTTAGATAATAAATGTATTTGCAAAAATGCAATGTATGAAAAGATACAAAAAATGAAATTATGGTTGAATTCAGCTGCATAATCAGAAATAATTAATCTTATTTTTTTTCTGATTATGGAAATGTTTTAGTTAATTTTTTTCTGTAAGAGAACGTGCGTGTCGCTACTCTTGTGAGATCAAATAAATACAGTGCGTTGAATTACTCATCCGCCCACGAGGTCTTGCTTGCGTAGGTTACCCTAAACGCCCACTTCTTCTGCCATTACCCTCTACCTTTCCACAAAAGTACGTCACTCGAAATCTCGCAAACTTGAATATAGTGAAATCAAGTAATAAAATGGCACAAAATTGCTTCCTAACAAACATACATAAAGAGGAGATTTCTAATGTATGTTTCATATAAAATTAGAACAGAAGAATAAACCCTAATTTTCTCTAATCTTGATTATCAACATTCCGGAAAACAACAAAATATGATAATGGAATGTTTGAGTTTGAATCAATCATATTTGAATTCATTATAGGTATTCAGATCTTAATATTTATATCTAAATTTTCGTTTTACGCAATGTCTTCCAAATAATTGCCAGGAGACGTACGTGCTATAAAAAGAAGAAGATCTTATCAAATTCATAAAATATTCGCGCACTCATTGATTTCGATCCTATCGAACAATACAAGATTAGTCTCCATCTATTACATGCTCCGTTACACATTTGATATACGAGAATACTCGCATAGAATCTTCATCCCAATGAATTAATAACATGTCTCTCTGCTCTGTGCTCCACTTCATCGACTTCGAACACTATCATTAAATCACGCAAGACATTTCTCTAGTAATTTGCATCAGATATATATCCATCTTTACTTTCTCTCCTCTACTATGTTATGTTGACGAGCGACGAGCTTTGCGATTTGGAATGAAAGTTAGAAACCGCAGATAAATGAAATTCAAGACAATTGAGTAACTCGATGACACATGCACACACATTGATTGCCCCAAATTAATATTCCTTTGAAAACATAAGACTATCACTTAAATTTAAATACTAGAATTGAAAAACGCGATAATAATTTGCACAAACGATCATGTCCCTTTTTTTCGAACTTTCGAGATTTCGAACCTTCATCATTATCGTTAAATTACGAATACCTATATTTACTCCAATAGAAAATAGAAATCAGTATCTTCTATATATAAATATTCTCGATATATCTCTATACTTATTAATTCACAACTTGTATCGTAACTCGAAATCGATTCTTAAATTCCATCCAACTATCATACCAGGTATACATGTAGAAACGAAAAAAAAAGATTCAACGTAAAATAAGTCTTTAAGATAATAGCACAAGCGACGGGGACTAATTTTAGTTTAGCTTTGGCCAGCAAGATTGAGAAGCGTCGCGTTCGAAACCCGAATCGCAGACGCGCGCACTTTCACGCAGGCCGGCCGGTTGAGAACCGCTGGACGGCCCGCTGTTGCGTCGCACGCTCGCGCAGACGCGCGGCGGATCCGCCACATATACACTCTCGGGTATCCCGAGTACGTGATTATGCCAGGCCGGAGAAAAGAAACGACGTTTGTAAATCGGCTATTCTACTCTGCGAACGATTGTACTCTACTACGAATGCGGAGTATCAACGACGATCGTCGCCGTTTCGATTGTAATTACGATGCAAGTTTCCCCGAGTATCTCCCGTCTTCTCCATCTTCATGAATGACAATAACAATGGAAAGCAATCGAATTTCGCCCAAGAACTATAATCACCATAAAAGATACGTGAATTTGAACTTGTAACGATTAATGTAACGATTAATGATAATAATTTTTACAATAAATATTTTCATAGCAAAGATGTTAGGATTTTATCCTTAAAAATGTCCCATTCTTTGTAATTTTGCAAAGACATCTGTGAAATAATTTTAGCATGCTCCTTGAAATATATGATAAATATTGAGTGAATATTTCATTCACTCAATAGTAATAAACTCAATTTAATATTTGACAAAATTATATACATATAAAAGAAATATTTAAAGAGAAACAGCTTTGTACACTGAGAGAAAAATATAGTTACTTTTGGCCACCACCATAATTTTATAATATTTCTAACGATAATTATGGTTAACATAATGATGCATATAGTTAAGTTAATCATATTTCGTGTTAAAAATATTATAAAATTATGGTTGAGGCCGAAAGTAACTATATTTTTCTCTCGGTGTGTAAAAAAGAGAAAGCGTGCTGCACAATATATATATATATATATTAGTATTTCATATCACGATTGACCGCGAATTATCGACGATAGTAGAGTATCGTTTGCGTGTAATTGTCTTATTTACAGCGATGATTAATGATAGGATTATGTGTACACACGGCACTGGGTCTCGTCGTTGCACGATACTCCAGCCGTCGATATGTTGTTACGGCAATCATATCGAATCGCAATTAATTTAACGTTCCAAATTCGGTGTATGCAATTCGTGTATTCGATTAACGCACTCATACGACGATTGATGTGCGAACACATAATTTTCGGAGCGTACGCCCGCAATGTGGGCTTAATGGGCGTAATAGGTAATGATTAATTAGCGGGAATCAAAAGGTCTCGCGTTACACGAGGAAAAGAAAGCGGCTACTTCGCGAGCGAGCCGTCGCGAATCATAACTGTTACCGCGTCCGGCCGTAATTATGTAATTTACACCCGTAATTAATTTCACCGGACTAGTCGAGCGCTGCTCGTCGCGCGGCATCATCGAAAACAGGAAGCATTTTTCGTTTGCTTGGAACGAAAGATAACTCGGAGAGGCGCTATCTCGAGCGACATTCGACAAATACACGTGAGGGATCGTAAAAATCTATTAGCGTCTCCCGCCGGAAGAAAACAAAAAGCGAGAGAGATCTTTTGAATAATGTAACACATCAGATGCCTTTCGTGCTTTTTTCTTTTGCGCTGCGCTTCAACGCTGAGGTGACACAAACACGCACATATATCAACGACATTTCTAGAGATTACTTACGCAACGCTGATTCTCTCCGCGATTCGCGCTATCGCTGTTTTTTTTTTTTATCTGCGCCGTCGAACAACCGCGGGAGAGACGCGAGACACGTGCGGGGCGGCGCGGCGTGCGCGCGCGCGCGGAACGAAAATTCGATTAAGTCATCGCGATCGGATGCAAAACAACGATGACGCAAGGTATCGCGACGAGGTGTAATCCACTCGGGCCGTTTATTCTTATCCGAGGTCTTTCCTTCCTTTTTCTCCTCGCGATACCGATCACCCTGGCGCCGCCCGTTGCCGCGCTCAAAAGAACGTTACGTTACGTCCGTTGCTTCTCGTGATGTCTCGCCGAGCTTACTACGCATTACACGAACGGAAAAAGTGGTCGTGGGCTTCGCGATCGATAGTACCGGCTGACTGACCGTGCTCCGAAAGCACGTGCTAAACACGGGGAAGCCGGTCGAACGGCGCAGTTTTCCGGTGTCCTCGCCGCGGGTAAAACATGGCGACGTGCCCCACGAAACCGGCGTACTTCGCTCCGGCGATCTCTTTCATCCCTCTTACGAAACCTTCCTCCCGCAGTATATTACTTTGCATGTCCTGTCGCCACGTTGCGTGCACCGCGGCGTTTGCATTGTCGCTGCGTTCGATTGGAGAGGCGGAAAATAGGGCCGCGCGAATAATTCGATAATTGAGTGGTTCATCAAGAGAGTGTGTTATTCCGCAATTTCCACAATGAAGTCTAATAGGGAAAAATCGATCTTTTCAGAATGCTCACGGCTGCCGTACACACGATATTATCGTGGCAGGCTTTCTGTTTCATTATATCACGCACGACGTCATCTACAAAATTATCATTGGGAGCCTGAGGAATTCATTTTTTATTGTAATTTTTTTTCTCCCTGGAAGCTCGAAGGAAAATTCAATACACAATGTTTTAATGGTTAGAACCATTTATAGCGGAGTACATGATGTAATACATTCTCAAATTCATTTTTTCTACACTGTGAAAAATTAGTGTAAAATTACATGCAATTTTGAGACACGCTTAATGGTTTTAAATTAATTTATTTCTAATTTTGCAGTATAAAAGTAAAAATAATTCCTTAATTTATTTTTTACAGTGTATACACAATAGTAAATCTCATAATTTCTATAAAATTACATGTAATTGTGAGATTCACTATAATAGTTGTAAAATTCTACGTATTTATAACTTTGTAGTCAGAAGTAAAAATTAGTTAATTTCTAATAAATTTTTTAAAC
>VBVR01000350.1:0-54899 GCA_011638315.1 Tetramorium parvispinum | reverse complement strand
AAACAAACGCATTTCCATCCATGAAAAAATCATCTCGCGTCGACCGCATTCGATCGCTATTGCGTCGATCGATGAATTTGGTAATAGCTCAGTAGTGAACTCTGTCCTAAACACGCAACTTTCGCGTTTCGCGTGCGGGTGTGTGCGCGTGCGACCGCCGCTCGGTGGGATGCACTTTCGCGCTTGAATTTAGAGCCGATTAATAAATAAGCTCCAGATGGGTCGCGGCGGGAGCACACCCAGAGAACGGGGCGAGGCGCACGGCGAGCGGGAAGCACGGCAAATATCAGGACAATTACGAGCAGGTGCAGCCGCGAGCAAGGGCCGACCGCCGTCGCTTAAACTCCGCTTAAATAAGCGCACGCGCGTGTACGTATGTAGTCTCGTTCGTGGGAATTATGCTATTCGCTCTCGGCACTTTCCGCTGGCGGCGGAGGCGCCGGAGCCTCCGCGAATTTATGTTAAGGACCACCTGCGCCAAACTGGCTGACTTCTGATATCTGTAAATCGTCGGCAGGACCTTCAAACCGGGAAAAATTACCAATCTTTGACCGATCGAGCGTTCAATACGGCGCAGCGTAGATTGCATGCGTATCTCGAACAAATACGCTATTAGTTTCTTATCTTACAAAAATTAATTAATTACATATAATAGAGGAATATATTCGTCTCATTATTGTTTAATTTATACTGTATATATATTTCTATTAATATTTATATATATTTATGTTGTGTATTAATATTCATATATATTCATGTTAATCAAAGATATGCCATCATAGATATTTGTCCGAACTATCGGACGTGTACATACAATAATTACATACGAAATCAACTGAATATTTTACGTTTACCATCCTACCACCTCATGTTTTAAAAGTTATTACTTATATAAATGAAATTAAAATACGCAATTCTTTATACGCATCTGTCATATATTCATCTTGTTTTTTGAGTTTTTAAATGTAATTTTTATAGTTACATTTCACATACAGTAATTTATAATCATTGTTGTTCATATAATATCGAAAATAAAGAAACGAATTTTTGATTAAAAAAAGAGAGAACATATTTGAAGAATTTAATTGTTACATACACAACTTACTTTTTATAGGTAAATTGCTTATTGCAATTTTGTTAGTACGTCGTGAAAGACAGCGAGGTATTAAACTGCGAACATTTTCGTTAATAATAACGTTAAGTATAATACTCTAGTAAATCGGATATAGAATGTACGACAGACAAGCGGCGTATGTGATACGCTTTATTGCTCTTTGCATGATACGTATAATAATAACGTAAACATATACGGTGAATTTTATCACGGTAAACGGGATTACGCGCGCACAATGTGCGTTATCGATTTAGCCGGTGTGCAACGACCTTGTGCAACTCGACGGTACCGGCAACTCGACCGGCCGGACGGGGTACACAAAAAGGCGTGGTAATTTCATCGAAACTCGTTATTCGCTACACTCAGCGGCCCTTGATTGGATTTCCACTCGAATCGAAAGCTTCTCGAGTAAAGTGTAGCGACATGGTGGAACGAGTGTTACCGGTCGGCGAAATTCTTCAAACCGCGCTACGCCGTGTGCAAAAACCGACTTGCAGCTGGAAAACAAATTGTCCGCCTTCTTCATGAAAATAGAATTCTCGTAGTCCACGACGCCGTCTTAGCCGAGAAAGAAAAAAAATATTCATAGAAAAAAATTCTGGGTTTTCTTTTCTCCAAATCTTTTCTCAAACCGAATGACATGGAAATGAGAGCGAAGCTTTTCTATTTCTACTTGAAGACTTGAGATTTGTTTAATCGTAGAAATCATTTTCCTTTATTTTACACAATGATTTCTAAATGATTAATTTTTGGAGACGTAATTCCGTATCGAATCTTCATCAAAGAAAGCCGTCGTGGTTTCTGAAAGCTAGTTGTCAAGCTCTAACGTGAAACGTATTCATACCTCATCTCTCGCGACTACGAGTCGCGTTTAATTGACGAAATTCATTAGGCGAAGCGACTCGCGTCGCGCCATGTCTCGGAAATTCGAACGTAAGGCAGATTGGATCGGATCGTTACTTATCCGGTTTTCGGTATCACCGCAAGTTTCACGGAAGCGCAATTTTAGCTCGCCTCAAGTAGAAGGCGATAATTATGTCGGACTCTGCTCTTTACGCACTCGCCAGGCAGATCTACCGCGAGCGGAATCGAATCTCCGAGCTTCATCAGCCGTTTTCTATGTGCGGCATGATTCGAGTGCACCTCGATTATTTTTCGCGGATCGTTATACGATCGCGCGAGGCATGGAGGTAAACGCGTGTTACATAGACGACACGGTCGACGTCATTACGAAACTATCAGATCGCAATTAACCCGTTCGTCGAAGCGAGCATGAGAGGAAAAAACGACGCTGATCGAAATACTTTAATAGCTAGCATTTTGCGTCACGTAATTGCCGCCAGTGGTGGATGGGAGAATGGTAGATGGCGAAACTCGTAGAACGTTTCGCTCTCTCGAATTTCGACCCGTTCCCCGGTTTATGAAACCGCCAGAATTTGCGTCCACGTAGCTTCGCAGGAGGCGATAAACTTTGCAGTTACGAGGGCGTGAGGCGCGCGTGAAATCGTAAGATAAAGGGCTAGACGGGATCCACTTATACCATAATCCTCGCGGGATTAAACGAAGTACACTCAGCGACACTCGGGGCCACCTAATAGCGAACTGACGAAACGCCGCGGGATGAAATTTAAAACCCGCCCGGAGAAAAATGTCCGTCTATAGGCGCTTTCACGTCGAGCATATTTGCGCGGCTGACCATATCGTACATTCGTTTCACGAGCGGTGTGGATAAGCTATGTCGATAGCTGCCGGATACCCGGAGGCAAATTACGAACGTATTACAGGCTCGGAAGCCTGTATCGGAGCCTTGATCGTTACCACGAGCGATTTTGATCGGATTCCAGCCAGTTTCCAATCGGGGCAATCTCCTTTTAATTGGATCATTAGGCCTTTGTTAAGTCGAACACGGTGCGTGCCGTTCGCTGTAGTGACTAATCAACCGCGACTGCCTCTTCTCGAAAATTCAGCGTATGCATCAAAACGCATAGTTTTTGTTCATTGCTCCTGATTACAATTTGATTGAAACTGACCCCGATAAAGTCCTTTTTTCATTTTTTTTTTTTAAGCAAAGCATTTAGTTCATATGCAATTTTCAAGCGGAAGTTATGCAGTTTACTTTGACCAGACACGCGAATCGGTTGAAACGTGGAACAAAATTTTCGCGAAAAATATATATTTTTTTCTTTTTTTTCTAGGCACACGTGTACACATACACACGCACACGTACACATACATATTGCGGTAAGAGAACAAATAAAAAAAAACAATACGTTGGCATTTCGATCAATTTGCAAGTCAGGTTTCTGAAGGAAACTATGTTTTTTCGCGTGAGAGCAAGAGAATATCTTTCTAACTAGAAAATTGTATTTTCCAACGAAATGCGTAAGCTAAATGTATTACGAATGCTTCTGATCGCTTTATTGGCGTACAAAA
Source organism: Tetramorium parvispinum (assembly GCA_011638315.1). Taxonomy (NCBI): domain Eukaryota; kingdom Metazoa; phylum Arthropoda; class Insecta; order Hymenoptera; family Formicidae; genus Tetramorium; species Tetramorium parvispinum. Next base: position 51,352 of record VBVR01000350.1, on the reverse strand, counting down.
ATATAGAGATATGAAAAACGACTCGATATCTTTGATATTTATCGCAAAATATACTAACGATTAGTTACATGGTTTAACTTTTTTTCATTAATGTAATAAACTTGCTTTATTATTCGTTAATTTTTTGTTCATTCCATATGAAGAGCAATAATTTCATTATTTTTTCTTTTCTGTTTTATTATATTACGAATATATTTTAAAAATAAGATTTGAACATTAAATTTAATTAAAAATTTAGTTTATAATTCTTTAAAAGAGTTGGATATATTTTATTTCGAATTAAAATACAAATCATAAAATATATAATAATATAATATTCCTATAACAGTAAAGAAATATTTTATTCTCTCTCTCTCTCTCTCTCTCTCTCTCTCTTTCTGCATTCATAAATACTAAACTTAAACATTGAAATATTAAAATAGAAATTAAAACATTATAAATAAACACAATTGTTCTTTACATATTGTAATGTGTATTTAATGTTGCATACTGCAAAATGTTAAAATTAAAAGCGGTTTAATGTGTTCAAAAACACATTCTGTGGTGCATGCCTAACAAGTTGCGCATTCTGACATTGTTTTTCCATCCCGATTAAATATTGTTCGATCGTTAAAAGCACATTTCTCGTGAGTTACAGCCGACCGGTCGTACATTACCCTTTTTATGAGACCGTTAAATTAAATGTCGCTTTGTAAGGCGGAAGACTAATGAGGATTCGCGAGTTTGGAAAAAAAAACAATCATATTTGAGAACGAAACTTTGTATCTAAAGAAGCAAATGCTTTTCAATTGCTATTGTTATAATATTTTTACAATAAGGTTCCCTTTAAGTTAAGTTTCTCTTTAATATGATTTACTTGTCTAAAAAAATTTATTACATTATTAGAAAATGCTCTGTATATTTAATCCGTTCAAATTCTTCGCATTATCTATCATGACGTTGAAGAATCTTCGCGATTCTATGGGTTTCACCAATTAATTCCATGAAAAAGTCGCAATTGATAAATCAGACTTCGTCTAACCGACAGACATGTCCGACAGTATGAAAGGAGTTAGGAGAGCTGCGAGAGGATGACTTTCGAGACGGATTTCGTCGAGATTTCGATGGGCTGGCTCGAGCACGAGCAGCGAACCGCGAAATGAAAATTTTATCGACGCATCGAACCGCCCGGCGAAATCTCCCGATATTACTTAATAACGGCGGTCGATCGAAGGGAACGAGGCGGCCTGCATCGGAAAAATGAAAGGCTTGCAGACGCCGAATCCCTTTGGCAAATCCAACTATTCTCGGTCGCAACCAGCGCGACTTATTACCGAGGGAAACCGAGGGGAAGTACGAGCATCTACGTACGACAACTTCAAATAAAATCCATTTGCCGCTAAAAGTCCGCTTTTTCTCTTGCTCTTTCGTCCGAGATCTCGCATTAACAACGTTAAATAACTTTGCAACGAATTAAACGTTGCTTTGATATTCCCACGGGTGAGAAAGTTCGCTTCCAAATGCATCGGAGAATACATTTACGCGGATTCTCGTATCTCAACTGGGAGCGTGGTAGAATGCAAAGCTCTCGCGTAACGGAGGCAGGTATCGTTCTCGAGAGGAACATATGCGTTCCCGAAATCGATGAACGTAAAAACAAGCGCGTGTCTCGATGCTTTATGCAGCAGGAAGGTGACCGTGCCTCCGTGGTTTATGCAGTCGTAGGCGAGCGCTGGAAAAGCATAAATATTCGCCGGTATGCGCGCACCGCGGGAGTATACGTGCCTCCGTAAGACCAAAAGTGCCGTGTTGGCAGGGCGATTTTGAATTCTCTTACCCTGGCGACCACTCTTATCTCGGGTGAGCAAAAGGACTCGGATTTACGGAGCTCGAAAAATTCCGCACTCCCGTGCAATGGAAAAACGCGCCCCTATCAGTGTCCTCCCGTAACGAGTGATAAGGAAACTTTTTTAAATGCGATATCGTGACTTATAGTCTGATAGAATCGATAGTAAGCTGGTATTGCTGACCCGTAAGAGTTTCTCCTCAAGTACTTTCGGCCGAATAAATATCTGATGCGGCAGGCAGTCCAAGTTCTAAGTTGATTTTTGATCGTAAGACGCCCTGAAAGTTTCGCGAGAATCGGCTCGGTCGTTTTTCCGCGACGTTCAAACAAACAGGCGAGCAAACAGACAGATTCCTCGAAATTGGGTAGAATAGTCTCCGTAGACGAAAAATACGGATGTAGAAGAGAAAGGGGGACTTAATGTTGATAGAACTTTGCTTTACACTTATGTATGATTCTTTTTACGTCAAAAATTATTTCTACGCTTGATAAGTTGTGAACGGTGATAAATTATATGTGATGTAAACGCCATATGGATGCATGCTGCCGTGGTTATGGCAATATTGCGCGTACAACGAAAACGGCCCTCGCGAATTCCCGCATTTACAAAAGTGAAGAATGCCTTCCCAAGTGAGCGCGCAATAATTCTTCGCGGCGGAAGAATACTCGTCTTCCATCCGCGTCGTTCTTCACGGTTGCAGTATAAATCTGCCTGACGCGACGCGCGAATACGTTATTGCTAATATGTAAATAGACTAACAATGTAGTCGTACAATGTATCGTTATTATAAATCAAAAAGTGCTTCTAAAATTTCTTGAGTGCCGTCGCGAGAATGAACAATCGAGTTTTACTACTTATTTTATCTATATTCAATAACAGATCAAGTTTTTTTCAATGTTTGTTTTATAAATTTTATGAAATATTTCTAATAAATGAAATATTCTTAGACATACCTTATTATCAATATAATAAAGATTTGATGCTGAAAACCGATACAAATAACATGATGCAATAAATAAGAGAAAATATTCTGTGCGCGCAAACATAAACTCTTCGCTATATAACCTTACGGTATCGCCTGACCTGAAATTTGGAAATACGAAAGGAAACGAACGAGCAGAAGTAAAAGAAACGAACTCTTGGCTTTCAGCAAATTCCGACTCGCGAAACACTTTTTCGCACGCGTCGTCGAGAAGTTGAAGGGGAAAAAAACTTAAAATTCACCGTCGTAAAACTTCCCCTCGTTAATTCAGAGAAAAATTTCGTATCAAGCTGTCACAAGAGACTGCATAGTCGATAAAATATCTCCATTGAATGAAATTGCAGAAAATACGAGAAGATCAATATAAAAATTTTGTGTTTTCAATTCTGATGGATTTAAAAAGAAATAAATATATAGCAATTAACAGTACAAATTAAGAGGAATAGGTGTCGCTAAATTAAATAGAAATTTGTGAATTCATACTATTTTTCGATTGATGATTAATGATTTACTTTGTCTTCGCTTGTTCCTTGGGAACGCCTCTATTGGATTTAAGGCTTTTCTTTCTCCTTGAACGGTGAAACGCCAGTGGAAAAACACATCGCGCGAAAGCTTGTGAATGTGTAGAAACGCCGAGAATGCACCGACGTATCGACTGCAACCGAGCTGTCAAGGAAATTGTGCTTTTCGTATTTCTATCGGCGAATGCATCGTTCCTCGAGATGTCGTGCGCATCGTTCGCGACAATGGCGAGAGACGATACATACGTTCGTCAAGAACAATATAGCAGTGGGTTTCGCAACCGCGAAAAGGAGCATCTTGTCAAGAGGCTTTTAGGAAGATCGACGCTCCACGAGCTTTTCCACGTCAAGTGCGATTAATCGTTGACAGATAACCGCCGCGATTTAACGCTCGCGATGCGATGGACAGCAATCTGAAAAAGTGAATCACATAAAACCGTCAATTTCCACGTCCATGAGTGTCGGTTGTTTATGTCATTATTCTAAGAGCAAATGAATTTTTTTTATCGTTCAGAGTCGTTCAGAGTCAGGAAAATTATGGATGTTGCAAAATTATGAAGGAATTTAAGATGATTATTTAGACGTTATTTATCAATAAAATGAAATTCGAGGCTTGTCATTAAAGCAAAATTGGAGTTTGCTTATATCAGCGCGTATATTTAAGAAAAAAAATATGCAGAAGAAGACCTAATATCTTCTTTTTTATTTATAAACTTCTTTTATCCTAGTTTTCAAGATAACGGTTTTAATTTTTTTATTTTTCTACTACATTTTTTTATGTTAACATGTAATCATATTTTATTCTGTTACTATTATTCCTTATTTTCAATGAATTATGCATTCTATCTAATTTCCTTATTTTTAAATAAAATAAAATAATTCCTATTTCAATGAATGAGAATTTTAAGGATTATAATTGTTAGACTTTGAAATGTCTTTTTAAAAAGTCTTAAAAGAGTCTTTTAGGTATACATGTTGTCTGGACATCTGTTTTACGGTAATGTTTTTAAGTAGCGTCAAAAAGAGCGATAACCTCGTCAGAAAAAGGGGCAAATTTATTCCGGCAAAAAAGTGACATACCCGAGCGAATCAGGAAAGTTAATTAATTATCGTGACTCTGGAAAAATTACCGGGAGCGTCACAGAAATTCGTGTGAGGCCATGTAGAAACAACTCTTGAAAAATTCAAACCTTCCCCTGGCTAAATGAAGGTGCGGCGGTGAAAGGGTTAAACAAATTGAAATACGATGCACATAATCCACATATCGATAATCCTATGAGGGAATATTGAATGTGGTTTTACCGGCGGCAGTGTGCGATCTGTAAAATTCAAAGCATGTGTGGCGCAGTTCTGGCGGCACAATCCGAAGGCGACGGATGAACTATTCCATAGTATCGTCCCGCGGGAGGCCGTAGGATTGCACATACAAAGTAAAATCCATATTCACACGTGGCAGATACAACGGGACGCCCCCATAGGAAATTTTTACGAGCGTAGTCCGCGTGATTTCTCCCTTGTGCGACCTTTCACGTCGGCAGTACGTCAAAGCGCGCGTGAAAACTGTCGTAGAAATGCGCCGGGAGTGTTGTCGTAAATAATGCCTCTCTGCCCCGCCGTTACATTCGCTGTCAAGCGTCTCGAACATGCGGCGCGAAATACGTACGTGCGTGCCGGAGAGACATTAACGCAATCAAAGACTCCGGCGAACTCCGAAATGTGTCGCAAGAAATGGCTCGACGGGCGTAACGTTCTTGAAATTTATGCGTTTATGGCGATCAAAACTTTCACCGAACCTCGTCCTCGTTCCGGCTGAATGCGACTTGTTCCGTCCCTTTGGTGCCAGAGATATAATTCCGTACACGGTGGATTTTAACGCCGCTTTAATTGTTCCCGTATATCACGGCATTTCAAGGTGCAAGTCTCCCTGTCTCAATACTTTCACGATGCGCCCGAGTATTTCTTTTTTATCCGCGCGAATAAAGGTAAGGCGCGCAATTAATTAGACGAACGAAGGCTTCGTGCCGGTTTTTCGTATATCGGTAACGCGGCTGTCGCGTTCGACGATAAAATGCGGTAATTAATTGAGAGAGTATTCCTCGTTCGAATCCTGCATTGGAGAATTTATCGGGGAAAGCTTCGCGCTCGAGAAAAAAATTCCTTTTTCCGACTACGGAAATTTTTCCCCTCATTAGATCGCAGTTGGACTTTCCCGTTGGACGTCTGGGCGTTTTCCAAAAATGCAATCAAATCTACGACGATGTGGAAAATCTCTTTCTGTCTGCCAGCCATCGGCGGAGAAATGAAATATCGAGTTGTCGCATATGAAATCTCAGATTCCGAAGGTCTCAGTTTTCACAACATTTTCGTAAAATAAATCTTCTGACAACGAAATGTTACGTATCACATTTAAATGACAATTCTTTTAAAAATATGCTTCTATTTTTACAAAATTCATGATTTTTCAATAATTGAGAAATTTATGACTCTTTTTACTCTACAAATAGAGATATAATGTAGAAATTATCTTATATCATATATTTCCATTTAAAAAGAATTGCATTGATGCGAGAGAAATGTATACAGAATTATCGATATTTAAAGTTACATGCTGTACGCTCGGAATATTGACGATGTTAATTTAAAAATATTTTTCATCTTCTTTGCCTACAAGTTAAAACGTTATTGAATCTTCTCGACCACATATACTTTTCGTCCTTTTTCGGAAGTTATCCAGAAACCGTTGATATAAAACCGATATCTCATATGCGGCGACCTAATGGAAGCGTGTGTCGCGTTCGTGAAAGCAGAAAACCAATTCGACGAATGGGTATATGGTCCTGCGAGGGACGGGCAAAGTGGCAAAAATGTAACTCCCCGGAGTCCACTATGCGTTCCGGCTTTAAGACGGTTCCCTCGCGTGGGGTGGCTTAGCGAGAAAGTAGTGCCGGAATAAATCCAACGGATTATCCAGCGCGCGGATGTCCTGATTCTGCCTGCCTGAAGTTCCGCCCAGCTTCCTGCCCTTTCATCCCTTCGCTGTTGGTCAGTGACGTCGGAAAGGTGGATATTACGATCGGCGGGAAGGAGTAGATCTCTCATCGCGCGAAGGACTACTAGTCGGTCAACTTTACGGTCGTTGCGGTGGAACTTGCACGAGGTTGACGCAGGATGTCCCGCTTATCCTCGCCCCTTCGAGAAATGCTGAAATGTCGTTACTGAAAATCGTAAACGAAGAGACGCGTCTCGGTGAATTTGATTTACGTTTTTAATGTCACACCTTTTTTATTCTCCTTATTTCTTACGTACACGTATTTTAGTTTTTACATCGTAATGATACTACATAATTTCGGCAAGACTATCGGATCCAATTCCACATTGTTACGCGGACATGTTATCCGATCTTCTTTTCTCTCGCTACTCGATCTTTCCGCCCGTCTCTTTATCTCGAGCATCAGTTTTCCCTCGGAACATATTTTTCTATTTGATCGTCGTTGTCGTCGTCTACCGTCGATTTTATTTTCCGACCACAGCGCACTCCGGATTTCGCGGTAGAATCTTCTACCTACTTACTCCGCGTTGTACGCCGGGACTTCTCTTTCTTCAGTAATTTTCTTTAGCCGTTTCACCAGAATGTAATGCACTCTCATTAAATGAAAGCGTTATTGTCGTCGGACGGTTTATACGCTTCTTGTAAACGTCGCATTTTATTATCCGCGCTACTTCCATGAAATCTCGTGCGCAAACTCGATGCGCTATCGCGGGCGTTTAGAGGGGCGCAGTGAAAAAGGTACATTGTCTGGTCAGCCAATCTTATTAAACTGTTTCCAGAACTATAGCGATATAAATCTCTCTCCCACGCGCTTCTTTCTTTATTAATACTTAACTACCGCCTGCCTTTCTTCTCTATTACACGATCTCATTACGTTGAAACGCTCTTCACGCCCACTCAGTTTTTTCATCTTTTTGAACATCTCCACAATTCTTTACTTGTATTTTGCTCTACCTAACAGGCCGCAATCATTTTCGTTCTTTCGTATTTTGAAAATTATTTTGTTAATTTCAGAGAGTTATGTTTCTCGGATTTACGTACATTTACACAAATTACGATTTTACATCATATTTTTAAAAAATTTGTTAAACTTTAAAGAAAAATATCCTAATGATTTCCTAATGAATTATTCTGTTAAAATAAATTCTTTTACGAAATGTAAAATATAAGATTTTATTTTAATAAAATTTATATCTATTTTTATTAATCTTTGTCGAGAAAAAATTTTTCTGGTTTTTAACAGAAAATTTCATCACAGTGATGAAGTGAACGTATCAACGAGCATTGAATTTTCAGGAAATTTCGCGAATTTATACGAAAAAAGAAAATGAATAAATGGATCTTCTTCTTAAACATCTTTTTGATTTTTACATCAAATTAATGAATCATATTAATAAACCAGTAATGATACGTACATCTTCCGTCGTTTTATTCCGAGCGAACGCGGGATAACAGCAAGCGAAGAAAACTGCGAAATCAGCGTGCAACGGTGCAACCAGAAAGTCGCTGATTTATTTGTTTACCGTAGTCACAAGCCGAAATTTTCGCGGCTTACATCCCGCTTGTCGCGAAAGAGAAGCGAAACGAGCGGGAATGGAAAGCGTTACCGTTCCGCCGGACAACTTTCTTGACATTTCGAGAACTTTTCGGACAAATCCGACTTCGCCGCCAATTTTGAGGTGATGTTTCGATATTGCCCTCCGTTTTTTCGCAATCGAAAACCGTCTCGATATGACGCGTCTCTGTAAAATCACCGGCTATCGAATCCCGAAGCGGGGGAATTTCATTTTAGCATTCTCGATTTGTTTCTATGAGGCTCATGATCGTAACCCGATTTCCAGCGATGTTCTCTTGCTCCCAAGAGCATGCCATTTCCTGTGTAACAAGTATACTCGCGTGTGGTATTGCGTTAGTTCGACAGCAAACAAAGAGTGCATTTTGAGCGGTGGCGTCGCGCTTCTCTTGCTTTCTACATTCTACGGAATTTGTTAATTCCGTCGTCGGAATATGGAATGGTTTCCCCTTTCGTGAATTATACTACAAGTTTTTATTAAATCTCCGGCGAACCAGGGAATCGGGGCATTCGTGCGACAACTCGAGGCGATTCGTTGCGCGGATGTTGTTCGATATGCATGCGAATCCATTATCGCGCGACTTGACTTAACGGGGCGCGTGGGAAAATGAGCGAACCATGCCGTTTCCGTGGGGCAACGTAATCCAGATCGAACGCGGAGCTCCTGCGTCGCCGGCTAAAAGCGTTGGATGACCCACCGACGTAGAAGTCACCACCGTGAAATAACACCGGGGGAGAATTTTCGTTGTTGCGCACCGCGCAGATGACGGCAGATCGCACGGGATGGTGTGTAGCCAACGGATGTGAAAACGCAGCTTAAATACATTTCCCGTGCAAAGCTCCGGTCCACTTATGTATCCGTGCTTTTAACGGGGTTCGCATTAGGAGGCGGAGGATCGTGAGGAGGGGCGGAGCGGAGGTGAGCGGCGAACGGAAGGAAGAGACAGGATGGAAGCTGAGCGAAAACGGAGGATGATGAGGTAGATTCCGGGAGGCGGAATAGATAGAAGAACAAGCGGAGGAGCTTGTACGGGCATACGGGCCGCGGTAGCGAGGCTGCTTTGCCGAAGCAAATCGCACTTAATGGCACTGGCTGCCGTCAGTAATTCAATTAATCGACGAACAATTTAACGAGCGAACGAGGGGCGGTGACGAGTAGGTGGGAAAACTTTGCGCTACGAATTAACTCCGCCGTATCCTCGATTGTCTCGATCGGTCTTCCTCGAGCGCGCCGAGACGCGGTTAACGCGATTTTAAGTCACGAATAAACGGCACGGGCAAATATGCGAGGGCGAGAACAGCTCGGGCAAATATGCTGGGGCGAGAACGGCGGCGAGGGAGGGGTTAGGAGTAGCCGGTAATTGTGTGTACTTTCCATTTTTGCTAACTATCCTCTCGCGCCTCTACGACGGTACACATCGCGCACAGCTTTATTTTTATTAAACAATCTCGTGCGATTAATAGGGGATAAATAGATGAAGAAGTGAAATAAATATGCGTAGGAAATATTGCGGAATAGCTCTGAGCGAGAGAACTAAATAAATTGCGCTGAAAGTTTATCGCAAAGAAGATTTTTATGTGTACACATTCGCAGATATGTGTCAAAGAAAAATCGTACTAATTTTCGAATAATTTTAGGAGTTATATAGTTAATATTAAGTTCTATACTCGGTTTGTATACGTTTCTACCAATTTTTTGGTAGAAATTTTTACAAAGGTAAATGAACTTTAATCTCGGTTTAACTTATTTTTATCTTTTTTTAATTCTGAGAATTAAAAGAATAATGGCAATAAGAAAGGAATGAAAAGTAAATTGTACCGAGATCCAAATTAATCTACGTTTGTAAAAATAAAGATTAATTATATTTCTTCCAATGCATCAAATATATTATGATTTTAGGCTATTATCATTATTCCGCATTATGATTGTCGTTTCTAATTTTGTTATTGATACCTGCTGTGATAAACAGACATATTTCACTGGTTGTTTCGAAACGTAGCTATATTAAATAAACTTAAAAGTTTTAGCATATCGAGGCATGAGTTGATTTTCCCTGATTTATTTCGCAATTTAATTCAATTACATCCGAGTTTGTATCAAAAATGACGTAGCCACGCAATCCGCGCAATCACCTCCGTTCCTCCGCGGCGGAGGAGTTTGCAATTCCAAGATAGATCCTGGAATTTACGTAAGAAACGGGCAACTTTCGCCAACTCGACTGTGCCGCGCTTCATGAAATTTCGTTACCTCGAGAAATGTTTTCGCCCCGGTTATTGAGGGGCCCTATTATTCAAACTGGTGGAGATATTAACCCACTTACCGCCGGGAATCAAAACAATTGCGTGTTGTGCAATAATATGCGCGTCATATAGCTCGCTGCAGACTCGGTTAGCGAACCTAATCAATCTGCATAATGTACACGTAATCGGGCATCGTCTCTCCGACGCGGAGACGAGCAAGTAATAAACTAAATGGTTCTTTAACGCTAAATGCGTTTCCCGTGACAAAGCACGGGAACACTTTTGCGTGTTTCACGCAGTTCGGGATCGTTCTCGTCAACTCGGGCGTCAGCGAGAGTTTATGCCATCTCCGGTGCCAATTGCGCGATTAATTTTGCGAACGTGACAGACTCGGGCATTTTGCTCGCAGCGTTCACCGAGCGAGGCTAGGCAATACCACGGCGATCCTCGGATTTTGCAGTCTCGCGGGGTAGGGAGTAATCGAGTTTAGGAAGTTGGGCTTACCGCTTACGAAATATCCAACAACGGCGAAACGTTCTCCATCCTGGGATCAATCCGCCGCGGCTGCCGCGCCGCGCCGGTCGGTTTCAAGCTCTGACCTACCTCCGCGCGCGAGGCTCGGTTCATTAAAATTAGCGCGCATTGACGGAATATTAAAAAGTGCGGTGCGCAAAGGAAATGAACTATGTACGGACGAATATGCGAACGTTTCCATTAGCGGACGCCCGGACGGGTTAACGGCGAGCCGCAAAACTAGTGGTTTCCCATTACGTTTTGCTCGCTTGGCGTCCCTCCAGAATCTCTCCAGTAATTCTCCATCACTCGCAGTTTCCGTCTCTACCCCCTTCGTCAATCGTCGTCCGACCTTTTCTCTTCATTTTACGGACGATTACGGCCGGGCGTATCCTCGCATAAGAACATCGATTGCTGCTGATTTAACGACCAACGTTTAGCGAACGTAGCGAAGCTTTGTGTTGGCTCCTATGCATCTCCGCGTTTTCTATGATTAATGTCTTTTTTTTAATGATATGTCGCTTTTAAGTGGGTATTGCGTTTAAACGTCGTTACTGTGTAACTCTCTAAATTTCGTTTTACGATAAGCTGGTTTTAATTGACATTACTGCATACACTAGCATATATGTTTCTTAATGTAGTTTGAGCCTAATGTTCTTGAACAACGTGGCATATTACACAGCATAAAGCCCTTACATAGTTACACCGCCCATTCTATTATGCAGAGAGAGAGAGAGAGAGAGAGAGAGAGAGAGACATAAATTATTTGCGTGCAGTCTGGTCAACCCCTATTAGCAAACTCTTACTAATAACTTGCACTGGCCGTTAATTAATTAAAATTAACTCACGTAAACTCACCGTCGTTAATTAACACATTTTGATATACTATCTAATTAACTCAATTGTTTTAATTTTGTATAATAATTTTGAAATTATTCACAAAATTATCATGATCCAAATGAAGAATTGTTATTATGGATAATAAATATAAATATATCATTATATATGATTAAAAATATGTTTGTACATTAAAACGCAAAATTAAATATTTTTTTCAAATGTAATCAACTGCAAAATTTAATAATTTGTTCAAAACAAGTATATATATATATATGCCATTTTTGGTTAACCATGTTAAATTTTTTAAAACTGCCACACGGCTTGGAAAAATAGATAAAATTTGCTGTAATTTGAGCCCAGAGAAATTGTTTTTAACAAAAATGTAAAATGGGGAGGGGGGTGTAACGTTGAGAAAGAATGCCCCATATATATATATTTTTTCTTTTTGCATTATGACGATTACTTGTTTTTCCACGCGATGTCATAGACTTAAGATTAAAAAAATTTTTTTTTAATCTTAAATCTTTATGAAAATTGTAACAACAATAAACAATAGCGCGCGCGAAGCACCCGCCCACTATCACTGGTGACAATTTAATATTCAGTTTATGTAATACAATCGGGACAAAAATGAGATTTCTCCTTCTTTCATATCAAGATAATTGAATAAAAGTATTATTCAGTTTTACGTAGCGTCTCTCAAACATATTTCTTACGCAAGTTTTCCGCCCAATTTTCGCGTAAAGAAAACCTTGTATATGTAGGGTGGCATCGTACTCGCTGAAGCGTGTCCCGGTTTCACGGCGGAGATCGTTATCGCGACTCTGGAAATATCTTAGAGCGAGCAGCAGCGACGTTCCTGCTTGAACATACGCGGAGAATTTCAATCTCGCGTGGTCGACGCGGAAGTCGCCCAATGTTGCTCAACTTCGGCGTGGCTCGGTCGTCGACGATCGCGCACGTGCTGGAAACAATGGTCGACGAAGCCGTGGAAAGTTCGTCCGAGGGACGACCTCGTGCAGATCGGCCGACCTCCTCCGCCTTTGACAACTTGGACAGTTAACAGCGGCGCGGCGGCCGTTATAGGGATTGTCCTGCGCGCGATATCGGGCCGACCGCTCGAGCCTCCCCGAATTCGCGACAATTACGCGCGCGGAGAGAACTCACACATTGTCGCGGCGTTACAGAAATATCGCACCGCCACGTTGTGTCTCGCCGCGCCGTATTGGAATTCCTTCCGGAATGCGTGTCTCTGCTTTCCGGCTCGTAGTCGTATCGTGGAATCGCATATATACCGGCTGGAAATCGCGAATGCCAACATTCTAGACGGAACACGTCCCGCATATACAGCCACCGAATACATAGCCCGACAGTAACTTCGTGTATGCTGGTACAATATCGTAGAGTGTACGTTCGTATTAACTATTACGCGAACGTTCGTGTATTATTCTTAATATTGGTACAGTAATTCAGCGGTGCAATAACGCGATAAACTAATGCCTTTGAAATAGGTCGCGGTAACAATAAGATAGATGGAGAAAATGCGGTGGCGTTGTAATGACGATGATAAAATTGACCATCATTATAAGCTCGTCAAAAAGTAATAACTCTGCGACTTGAAATATACACAGTTTAAACAAACGATTGCCGGACAATAAATTGACCCCCAATATGGATTATCGCGGGACGCAATGGCGCGTTAAATTTAGGAAATATATTTTACTCGTATGTAGCAATGTAAACAAATATATGTAATTGGCGATAATTAAAGCTCCTGCAGACCGCGCGCGATGCGTTATGACGAATTGATTTTCCCATTACACAATAAGTTCAATCGTTTCGTCGTTAATCATCAATATCATTAGTACTTGATAAATGAAATAAAATACATTAATAACACGTTTATTCGATGCGCACCAGCCATCGTTCTATTGTAATTACCGATCGTTTCGCTCGCCCCGTTATGCTATACGCTACATAAAATCTAATGATGTGAATTGTCGAAGAGGTGGTATTAATCGGCTGCACTTTTCTGGAATAGGTAAAATTATTAGCATCATTTATCACTTTTTGAGGTTTATAATTCTATAGTCGACGCCCGGAATAAAAGATACTAGCGTGTTATAATCCGTAATTAAAATTCGACCATTGTCCCGTTCATTGAATTTTATTAATTCGAGATGTCTCTATTTTTAAATAAAAGTATTAATTAATTATGCAAAGAACAAAATTATTGAATTATTGAAAGTATTTTATGTTAATGTTATTTTATTTCTTCTGCGACAATTCATGTGTGAAGGTAAAAGGATCAGTTTCTAATTGAACCTAACCTTTTTAATTAATTCACAATTTATGCGTCAAAGTATTTAAATACTAACTGTACCCTTCCTACGTTATTATTTCATACAGCACGAATTTCATAGAACGATTCCGCTTTACAAATACCGTACTGCAGTTATTGCGTGCTTTTCTCATGCTTTGGAACGCGAAGATTACACGCGGGATAAGACCAATAAGCTTAAATATCGAGAAAATAGGGAGCATTTTGCTATGGTATCCTACGAGCTTATATTAGAGCGAGCGACGAAAATGTAACATTACAGAAGAAATTTTGAAAAGAGGATATTTCGAAGAAGAAAAGGATAAATGGAAATAATGTAAGAGCGTAATAGCTATGAATGTTACCTATAAAGGATTCAGCTATTGGATAACACTTGTTAAAATTCTAACGCTATTAGGAGAATATTGGTTGTTAATGTTGTTGTTCATGTTCATGTCCGTGCCTGTATCGTGAGACGCACTGTGATATGCGCAGTACGACGGGATGCAGGAATATGAGACAACGGCGTTATACACCGTTGCGAAGCTGCACAATGCGGGCACGTCTACGGAAAATCGGATTTCACCCTCAGGCTGCATGCACACGCAACCAACAGCAAAAAAAAAAGCTCGGGCGCGCGCTTGTTCATCATCGGACTTGTGTTCTACTTCGAATCGTTCACTTTCTCGAGTTCTCGAAAATATTTCCATGATGAAACTTGTTCATTATTTATCACGTAGGTGGGAAACAAACATCAAAGGAAAAATACCGAATAAATTAGTTATAACAGTTAAAAAAGAGAGAGAAAAATAATTTTGAATACAAAAAAATAATAAATAGCTAACGATAGTTTTGAATAACTATTTTTAATTTTAAGAAAGATTTTTTTATAATTATAAAAATTGTACCGCAGTTCTATAGGTTTTTTGTAATAAAAACTTTGCAGTTATTGCAGATTTCATTAAAAACTTAAAAATTTTTACTTGAAATTGACTTAAAATATGTAAAATCAATTTACTAAACTACTTTTCTTTAAACTACTTTTTCTTCTCTTACATAAAAAAAAAATAAAAGCACGATACAGATAACCGATATATACATATATTTACGGTACACCTTACGATATTGAAAAAAGGCTTATATTAGAAATGATAAAGAAAAATGGAAGAATCTAAATTTTTGTAAAGCTTAATAATTTATAAATGTAATTTAATAATAATTTATAAGAAAATCCTTTTTACTGCATCATCATTGTTACATTAATATGCCAATATCAAATTATTGTTTACAAATTAATATATTGTGGTTGGTCAACAAGAGTTTTCATAAACATTATCTATTCGACCGTATCTTGTTAATTATCGCAGCTCGAACCAATTAGAGTATAACAAACAGTAAAATCATTCGTGAAAACACAAGACAGAGTATTCTTTTCGGGGAAAATTTTTTTTCTCGCGCATAGCTGTGTTCCATTTTCACCGCGCTATTATTCTCGTTTTCATACGCGCTATCATCGTTAATCTAGGGCAGAAATGGCAAACTCGTTGGATAAAAATACGAGCGTAAATCCCAAAAGTAATCTTAATCCTCTCGTTAAATTTTACGGATCATCAGCAATATTCGGAGCGTGAATAAAATCGACGTAAATAAACGCGTAACTCGCCACGCGCCTCGACGAGGAGGAAAAGGTCGCGGCGTTGTTTTTTGCGCATGACATCCTCAGAAGGATCGCAAGCTGGACGTGCCAGCATCCTTCAGCTCGAACCGAAGAATTATGAGCTCGTTTCCGGCCAGCGACATAAGCTCGTAAATTCACGTTGCCTGCCGGCTGGATCCTATATGCAATTTCCATCAGACTTGTCTGCTTCTTCGACGTGTTCGCCGATGATTTTTGCCCTTATCTGCACGCGTGCGGCGAACGTTTTCGCCACTGTGTAAAGCACGGTATCAATAAACGGTCCATAAAATTGTCGAATTTATCGCGCCGATAATCTCTCCCCGTCGCTGTTTTTTTTTGCTGGAATTTTTTTCGCGAGAGCCCACAGCTTGCGGTTTACTCCGTTGACGCGAATCACGATGAGCCGGGAACGTACGGTCTGATTACAAATTCGAATTCGTCGTTGCGCGCGCACGATCGATATCGCGATAAACGAAAATGTGTCTCCGCTTCCGAGATACATCGTTGCGACAGCTCGATACCGCAACCGTGATTCAAGAGCGCACGTTTTCCAATGCGCGTTGAAATATTTACGACGTTCCAGTCAGTTCGTTTGTTATTGCATGCTTATGTTATCGAGTGATATACGATAGACCGATTGTCTCTTTGGTATCATAAATGCTACATTTTTTCAATGTTATAAAAATCCGTGGTGTTCTTTCGACAGGACACGAAGATGTGTTTTTTAAAGCGAGTGATATATTTTAAGAGACTAGATTATTACGCATTTGAGGTTGAAAAATGTTAATATGAAACTATAACCCACATATACGTACATATATGTTTTATCAAAATTTTATGTCACTCTTTTCGACTTAATGATATAACACAAGTATAGAAATTTTTTATCGCACTGTAACCTTAAAAATGCATGGAAATGTAATTTTATGTTTTTTTTACGTAAAATATAAATGTGTTTAAATAAAAAAAAACCGAAAAAAGGATGGAAAGAAAGAAAGAGTTCTCTCTCAGGGGGTTTTCTAAATTACTTCTCCCTTGAATTTTTCAATGACCGCGTTGCTACTTTCGCCGAATAGAGAATATGTAGAAAAAATTTCTGGCGCGCGGTTAGTTCGCCAAGATTTTTATCGGAATCGTGATATTGGATGGACTGGACGGGAGATATACGGGTGACCGGATATCCGCAGGTAGGAGATCTCCCGGAACGATCCTGGATCTACCGCGACAGAAATCCGAGATATGAAAAGTCCGCGATGCGGTTTCGCCATTGAGAAAACGCGCTGGTGGATGAAAGTATCTTACAGTGTGGCAGCAAAGCCGCAGTAAAGCCGCCAAGTTAAACGAAAGTCCGTAAAGACTGATTCAGTCACGACGTTGAAAACGCAATACCACCGCCTGCCACCTCATAGGTTTGCCAAGGAAAAACATTTTCGCGACAACTCCGCACACATCGGATGTTGACATTATCCATGATCGATATACTCCACGTTCCCTGGATGATATTCAAAACCGCATGAAATTATAGCTATGGCATCGTTGTCGTATTATTGAGTAAGTGGAACGATTCCGAGAAAGCATTTCATTTTAAATAGCACGCGCGTGATGAATATGCCTTGTAATATTCATGTCTGCATATTTATTCCTATATAGATAAGATTTCAAGAATAGAAATAAAATTGCATAGGTTTAATGTATTTAATAATAAAAAACTTTTCGGAAATATAATATTATATATATATATAATTTTTATATGTAAATAATAAACACATCAAATAAATAAGAAAAAATATATAGATAGAAATGAGAATTACATTTTCAAATTAGTTATTAAATCAAATATTTAATCTAATAATTTCTCTTATCGTTTTACGTTAATATTAATTATTCAACATTGAATGCGTACGAAGTGTGGATGATTTTATCCGCGCTCAATAAGTAGCGTGATCAAGAATGTGAGAATATAAACACGTGTCAAAGAAATCGAGCAAACTGTCTCGTCGTTACGGCGAGTCAACGAAGCTATCTTCC
Source organism: Tetramorium parvispinum (assembly GCA_011638315.1). Lineage (NCBI taxonomy): Eukaryota > Metazoa > Arthropoda > Insecta > Hymenoptera > Formicidae > Tetramorium > Tetramorium parvispinum. The sequence goes on along the minus strand of VBVR01000350.1, from coordinate 33,781 downwards.
GCTTACCGCCGTTGGTTGCACACGGCCAGCATCCCGTATGAGTATCGCACCTGTGCTGTTGCTAAACGCGTACGTACGAAACGCAGACGATGCATGCAGCGACTACGGAATCCCTGCATCGCAATTTATACTGATTTATATGCGCGACGGCTTGCAGTAGGAACCTGCAACGGCGCTCGCAATCCGGTTGTCTCTCTTTACCTTCTCTTTATGGATATATATATATGTATATATATATATATATATATTGATTTATTTATACTTTGTTTTCTAATTCTATTCGTCGTTCGATTGTGTGCACTGTTATCGTCGCGCATTGCAAGTTAGTTAGGACCTAGTGAAACTAACGCCGACCATTAACGAGGTTGCCGGACTTGGTATTTTTACCACATCTCTTTCGTGTAAATCTCCAAATAACGCCCGTATTTTTATTAGGTCTATTTGCCTACCCTTTTATACGTCGAAATTCGTATTTCGTGAAAAACAATCTCGGCTTCGCAAAATACCTCTCACGTGAAAATTTTTAAAGTAATACCGGTATGCGTTGTATTTTATTATTCTCATTTCGTAAACGGACGTTATTTTTCTCGCTGTTTTTCTTACCGTGTGATATTTTGCGCCCGATTCTTAGGTTAAAAGCTGGGGAAAAAAGCTTGCAGTGATAATCTTTAATAATGATAAAGCCATCACGCACATTTGCGGTCTCGGTAATAAATAATGAAGATAGGTTGGCCCGTCCGACCCTCTTCGTGTCCTACTACAGATATGTATCTGTTTACACGATCCCTTCTTCACTCCCGCGCGTGCTTATTCAAACGTGTCTACATCCACACCGACGTTTCCCCGACCGCCATTTCTACGCCATCCACCTAGTTGGCACGATCCCCCGGCTTCCCATGAAACGCCCGGACCAGTTCTCCTGGTACATACAACAAAGGACGACGTTCCTCACTGAATGCTAATTGACACCCAACCACAACGACCCATGCTAAATTCTGTCCCAAAATTTCGTCTGCATCGTGCAGCTAAGCATTATTATTAGTTCGATGTTGCTCGAATTAGCCTCGCGGCAAACTTACCGCATATTAATTTAAGATATCTCTAAACGTGGCTTTTTAATTAAAAAATAGTCTGCTGCAATTTAATAATTTGAGTAAAATTATATTATAGTTTAATTTATTATTACAGCTTTAATTATATTAATTATTTTCTTTCTCTCAACATATATATTAACGTATATTCTCTCAACGTATATTCATATATGAAATTTAAATATATTAAAATGGAATATTCGTAATTACATTATATCACTATTTTAAATATCAAAAACTTAAAAAACAATAATGGATGGATTGATCTCGTTTATAATGTAGATTTGTTTACCTCTTTCCGATATAAAATTTTAACGCATAACGGGATAGCCAGAACTGCCAGCCGGCAATCCAGCACAATTAATATTTCATTATTAATAATTAAATTGCGCGTTATTCACTATAATTAATATCAGTCAATCCCTCTCTTTCTCCTTTACAAATAAATAAAAGACCATTTTATAGATATGTTCTTGGTATAAATAGAGAGACAGACTGTAATTTATTTTACTTATTTTATATCAATTTAACTGATCAACGTGAAATAAAACCCAGACCAGACGTGCGACTTATTTCCCCCTGGAATTTGTACAGTGACATCAGCAGAAGTTTGCTTAAAAACTCCAATAGCCGCTGCATAGTCTCGTAACTTTGCAAATTCACTCAAGCTTTGTGACGAACTCTGTCTCTTTCTTTTTATCATCCTCTCTCTTTTTCTCTTCTTCTCTCAATACCTGTCTCTCAGGTCGTCACCATCCATCGAACTTGATATTCGCTTTCTGAATTGATATTCTTTCTGAATCCTCAAACCTTCCGCAGCTTCCCTTCTTCGACGACATCTCGACAACGCTAATAAGATAGAAACGCTCGCCTTTCTCTTTCCTTTGCGCGCGCGAGAGTTTGCAGACTTTTTACGGATGAATTTCGACGAGATCTCTGGCGAAATAAAAAATAGCGCGATCCCAACGGAAGTGAGACGGTATGATAATTTAATTTCCGATGAGTTTTATCTCGTCCTGTCGCTGCTTCAAGTGAGAAATGAGGTAGAGTACCCTTATTAATCGGTAACTTGCCCCATTTATATCCTCCCTTTTTCTCATCCCGACGCCGGTATAATATAAATAAAAATGTAATAAAAATAGATATACTTGTGACGAGACGGAGACGGCAGACGACAAGATAAAGATCTTCTTGTCCCATAATATAAATTGCGCCGTAAAAAGTACAATATATATGATATAAAAAGTTGATTGCCTCTCGAGGCAGTCAATGCTACTTAAGATCAACACCTTCCATCCGATAATTCAACTTATCGCGAAAAAATTATTATTTAATTGTTAGAAGCTCTTACAGCTCTTCTCAAGTTTTAAGCGTTCTCGTAATTAGATTTTTCCGTCAAATTTTTCCTAAGAAAAAGTCGACCCCAAGTTCATCGTGGAATTATGAAGGATGAGCCAATACGTCTGAAACATTCTTTATAAACGTCATCTTCATCTGATTAATTAATTTCTTCGCGTACAATAATGCAGAGCAAAATGTCGGAGAAAAAAGACATCAGGGAAGAGAAGAAAGAAACTGTAATTAGATCGCATTCTTTCTCACGATCTTCTTTCCATTTTGTAGCTTTCTTTATTATTACGTTACAGTTCTCTCTTATAACAAAAGCTTTAATACCTCATACTTGTATCACTGGAGATGCACACAATAGTCCAACATGCACGTTTCATATAAAATCATACGTAATTGTCGGACTCTAGCATTTTATACGTCCGAAACGAGGTAGTTTATTCTTTATTTCTTTGTTAATTAATTTTAAGATCTCTTAAGTAATCATTCACGATTGATCAAAAGATCGAGAAAATTACAAAGGCACGTCATTTTCTCTAATTTTGATCATTCTTTTAGAATCGTAATTAAACATATAAATACAATTGATAATATTTATATCACATAATTATTTCTTTTGTCGATATAAATCTAAACTAATTTTATATAATTTTTTTATAGAAATACTGTGTGAGAGAATAATTGAAATTATTTCAAGTAGGTACAGATTGAGAACTTTTCTGAAGCAAAGTCCTTATTTTTGACACGTGCAATTAGTCATCGCTTATTTATTTAATTGTCATTTGCCTCATTATATCCGGATTAAGAACGATCGCTCTTTTACATCCGACCGCGATGTGTTTGTACAAAATTATCTCTCGGCTAATGGATCGCGATGACGTCTGAAACGCGACAGCTCCTTTAAGCCGTAGAGGCAAATTCTGAAAAATCGTCCCGAATCTTTTTACACGCACGCCCTTTGCCCCATCGAGCGTATATCATCGCCAAAGCTGATAAGCCCTCGCGCCGGCGAGTCTTGTTATTAAGGCCTAAGGAGAAAAGGCACCCGGGGTATCAGGAAAATGTAATCGGGAAATGACTCGGATGCGACGTATAATTTATGACAGCCACCCGTTCGAAAAACCGATCGCCATTCTACCCCATGGATCGCTGATTGTTTCGCGATTATCGATTTTCGTTTCGCACAGCGGAATCGCACGGGATACTTACACGCCGGAGTCGTCTCTTCTTGTAAATATGTATGATTTACCATTTTATTTTATTTATTCCCCGCCGTATGTATCGTACACACATTTGACTGTTATTGCGGTAATAAATTTACCCGTACACGAGCATCGCTTTGCATAATTCCTTTCGATCGAATCCAGCATATGCTTGCGAACACGTAGATTTTCTGACGAAAGAGAGTATTTCCTCCTCCGGTTCCAACAAATACTTTATACGTATCTCTTGTCGCCCTCGTCGCTGTCATCTTCTTCGTTATACTTGTCTGTCACGTAACAGCGAATTTGTTAAACTAATGTGTAATCATTAAGGCAACAGTGAGTGATAATTTCTTACGTTCCCCCTGTGAATTTTATATATTCGATGTTTCCCATGGGTGAATTCGCTATATTTTCACAGATATCCGAGTGAGAGAATTCCTCCTTTTACTCCGCGAGGGAATAAAGATGAACATTTGAATTTTTCAGGTAAAAGGAAAGAAATGAAGAAACGCGTGGGAAGAGATGCGGGCGAATTGTATATTATTCTTGGAGAAGTACTTATATATTTTTCATGCTACAGCGTTCAGAGTGCCGTCACGGCGATGTCGAAATTAAGACGACAACGACGATAGAGAAATACTTGTGTCACGCCCTTGGACATCTGTCGCCATTTTCACGCCTTGTTATACAAGTTACGTTCCGCAGGCCGATCGATTTGGTTACGTTGTCTATCTAATTTAGCGAGACATGAGAGGGGCGTTGATCAATAACATTAATTACGCTAATTGCGTCTATTTAGACCAACGCACTAAACTTTCGTTCACTTGACAGGATAGCAGATGTGAATGATAAATTCTTTTCTCTTTCTTCTTGTCTCTGACATTAACGTCGTCCTGCCTTTTTTCTATTCCCTTATTCTTTTTATTTGATTGGATCTTTTCTTCTTACAAAAAGAAGAACGGCCAAATTTCCTAACACTCGTCACGAGATATGATGGTTCTCATAAAGTTCGTAGGATCTCCGCGTGGTGTGTGCGAAGAAATATTATCACCTGAGAAAACGCTACGGCGGAAAGTCGACGCGTACGAATAACGGCGGGGCTGGGGGGACGGTAAAGTCTATTACGTCGCCTGCCGTTATGGATAATGCCGTGTGACGCGTTTCACCGTCTCGAAGGATAGATCGTTACGTGGGTGCGCGAGGTACAATGCCTAATGAAGTAATGTGGCCGCCAGGAGGAGTAGTGCATGCCTACGGTAAAAGGTCTTTGACGGGGGGACTTAAGTCTATCAGCCGCAAAAACATTTTGTATAAAACTATGGAAGAAGAAATGATAAGCACGAATGAAATAACGTAGAGCTACAGAGAGAAAAAGGAAGGAAAAGGGAAAGCGAATATTCACTGTTCGCTTCATCAACCTTCATTAGTTATTTATACTAAAGACTATTTATCTTAAGCAGGTGCAAACTTAATGAAATATTGATCAAAATATGCAAATGAGCATTTCACAGTTGTAAAAAAGTCGCAGTAATGGAATTGTAATCTATATGTTGATATGTGTAAAAAAATTAGTGCAGAGTGATTAATTGATGAAATCATTTAAACTGCATGTCTCATTGATTGAACGTTCAATTCTGATATTATAATAAAAGCTCGGATTTTGGTTTGCGATAAAGTTTTCATCGAAAATAAGTCGCTCGATCTTCGATTAGTGACCTCAATTGTAAACTGGTACTGTCGTCGCGCTTGCTGCGAAATCGGTGAATAAATCATTGAAACCTCCTCCAAGTAAATCTACAGGATCTGTCCTCTGTATTGGCGCATCCGTTCCTTTGGAGTGTTGACTGTCGCTTGTGTTCCACGTGGCTGAGCCCTTCGATGGAGGCGATTGCGGCCACTTGAGTTCTGCTCTTGCGGTCTTCACGCGGTCTCGCTCTCCTCCGTTTTCCACGCGTTCGACCGTCTCCGATTCGGTCTACGCACATTCAGTACGCTCGTTGCACCACGACGGTCGCTTCGCGCACGAAGAAGGAAAAAGCGAAGGAAATCCGACGCGGGTCGCGCCTCTACTACTGCATAGAGGACTGCTGAAGAGCGTGCAAGTGAGCGTAGAGACCATCAGCCGCCATCAGATCGTCGTGGTTGCCCATCTCGGCTACGACGCCCTGATCGACTACGCAGATCACGTCGGCGTTCCTTATAGTGGCCAGACGGTGGGCTATGGTGATACACGTTCTACCCTGCATGGCCTTGTCCAGGGCCGCCTGCACGACCTGCACGCAGAAAATGTCGGTTAATGCGATAGACCGTTTCTCCCGGGGACACGTCGCGACCACGTTGACAAGAATGTAAACGTAAACGATCGTTGATTCTTATTTTATACATCTTGATCATTGGCAACGATTTCATATACCTCAATATCATGCGCAAGTATTAAGGAATTTAATAAAGAATTGTTTGAATGATAGCTATGAAACATCTTTTACTTCGGAAAGAAAAAGAAAAAAATAGAACATAGGTATGAAAGAGTGAAAAGTTGTTTTTCGGAATTAGTAAATGGTACAGAAGAAAGAAAGGAAGAAAAGGCTGGAGATTAACAAAGGGAAGATTGAAGGGAAGGAAAAGAAGGAGAAAGGGGAAGAAATGATTTAAGACGTAAACCGAGTTTCGGTTCTTGGCTATAAAAATGTTAAAGTGAATAAATTATCTTAAAATTTTCTATTCCAGTATAAACTTTTATGTGAATTAGTATCAAGATATACTCGAAAATTAATCGCTCACGTTGGAGTAATGCGTATCTCTTATATCATTGTTATATCATGTAAAAAAAAGTCACGATCACAAACAGAATTATCTCCCCTTATGGAATTTATGTCTCTAACGCGGCATAAAATATTATTTGCTGCTTATGTAATTCATTTTTAAAATAGTATGATATAAATTTTAACTTTCGGTATCGCGCGTTGCATATGTATGACATCGATCCGTTACACGAGAGCGGAGCGTGCCGCGTGGTGGTGCAGCGCGGAAGTGTTAAAAACAAATTAACATTAATAATACAATGTCGCGCGTACGTTCCTTGTGCGTTCCCGGGGATATAAATTATTCAGTACATCTTCCTGAAACTAATTCCGTAAACGCCGAGCAATTAGCGCGAGCGGCTATGCTAACGCGGAACACGGTTTAAATCAGGGGAGCGATTCAGGCGCGACGCTTTAGAGGGGCTAATCGAACATAAGCACTTTCCCGCTTTCGTTTTACGGGACCCGACGACGAAAGGAGGAGTGGGCGCCGTCGCGAGATTGCGTTTCGCGAGAGAGTGAGAAGGAGAAAGAAGAGGGTCGATGCGGAAACAATATTGCTGCGAAATTCATTTGGTCGCGACGAGTCGTTTCCCAACAGGGGTGCAACAACCGCTTGCTCGTAAAGCCAAGCATTTCCGATTGTTAGCGCCGATAATACCGGCAATGACGCGGCAGCCGATTTGTTCGGTACATTTGACAGCTCGACAGAGTGAGGGATCAAGGGGAAGAGAGAGAAAGAGAAAATATATCTCTTTATCGAGATCTACAGACTATTTGACGAATTATCGTGGCACACGAGATAATCTCTTTTTTTTTTTTTAATGGAATTGCTTTGCGCGCGGGAATGGAAAGATGTGATTGCGCGGCTATGCAATTTAACTCAGCCCTGCGACAGAGGGCTGATGCGGGAATATCACCGGGTTTTAATCGAACGTGCCAGAATTATCATACAAAACGCGTGTTGGTATACGGCCTCGTAATATGCGGCAAACACGAGCATTATTTCGCCGCGCGCTCTTTGACTCGTATTTCCTACCTGTATTTTTCATCTAAATCCACCTGGGTTTCATTAATATTCATCTCGCCGCGGCGTACTCACCGCGCGATAGTTTAGATTAGTGCGAAATCGCCGCACAGTCGATAGCTCTCGCTGCAGCGGACACCGTATAAATACTCAGACATTTATTATCCAATCCCACTGACTATCGCGCCCGTTATTGCTTATCGGAAATAGTTCCGTTTGCAGCACAGTTCCGCGATGTTTACATGCTATACGTTTGTTTCAATAGCCGCCCTCAATCTCTCTCATTAAAAATGCAGAGCGATGCCTGGATCATGAGGGAGAAATTAATTAAATTGCCTAGCATTTATGTCTTTAATTTTTAATCGTTTTTGCAGTTTGAATAATTTTCAAGATACAGATCTTAAAATTTGTAGTTGTGTTGATGCAGAAACTCTTTTAAAAATGAAATTTAAAGTTTTTTTCTCTTTGTAGGGTCTGTCTATTTCAATTGTATTTTCTGCGTTACGTTTTTCGTTTCCTTCTTCATACAAAATATGAATATATACTTGTTTCGTGTAAAGTAACGGACAAGCTAAAATGGATTGAACTAAAAAACTCAATGCTGACTCGGGTTTAATACAACTTACGAGCAAATGAAATAGAAAAAAAAACAAGTATCATGTACAAGCGCTATCTTCCTGTCGACTGAAGTAGCGAAATTTCTCGCGCAGCGCAGCGAGAGTGCAACAGACGTTCTTAACAACTATATAGCAGCGACATTATAAAGTACGCGATTCCGCCTTTGAAACTCGCTGAAGAAAATCCGCGAATAATATCCGAGGGAGACGCGCCGAAATAAACCGTCGCTTCCGTCATTTCCGACAACCATTAATGGGCGACTCGATTGCCGTCGCCCATTGGTCTTTCGCGAAAACGATAACGGTCGTACCCTTCGGAAAATTTTCAATCGGACTTCCAATCTCACCGTGTCGATCTCGTCATCGACGGCCCGCGACGTGATTTCAGCGTCGGAGTGCAATCTCGAGGATTATGATACACCGTTAATCGAGAAATCGTACATGCTATGCAAAGAGTGAAAGGTGGACACGTCCGAATGCAATTGTTTCGTCCTATGAATCTCACATAAAATTCGTTTTATTCGATTAATAAGTGACTTCCTGCAAATATTGCGACAATTCATGTACGTGTTTTATTTTAGATTCAATCACTTTTGTCGTAGGTCGTAGGTTTGTTCATCGCTTTTACTTTATATCTTCGAGTATTAGTATTCGGACTCGTGAGAGTATAAAAGCTTATTCCTTGATGTAAAGAAAGGAAAAAATTGTCGGTAAAATTACTCACGAGTAGTTTCTGTTAGAAATTATGACGATTCTTACCTGCTCGCTTTGAGTATCGAGGGCTGAGGTGGCTTCGTCCAACAGCAAGACTCGAGGATTTCTCAACAGTGCACGTGCGATTGCTATTCGTTGCTTCTGCCCACCGCTAAGTTGAGTACCCTTCGATCCCAACCTCGTTTCGTAACCCTACGTAAGCAAAACAAAAACAGGATTACATTTAATCGCATGAAATAGATTATAAAGTATTAATAATATAAAATATTGACACATTAATCCTTTTGTATTTTATTCCCAACATTTTCGAATAATTATTTTTTTAAATTGTTTAAGTTGGACTGTTTAATTACATTTATATTTAACAGCAACGCAAAATTTCCGGACGGTGTGTGATTTTAATATTAAATGTAATATTCTCGTTTATTATACATAAGAATATGAAAGGTTCTTTTTTTCTCCTTTTTTCTCTCTTTTTTTTAAATATGCTGTAGATTTTTCGTGCTGCGTCATGTATAGAAATTTTTTAACGTCGAGAACTAACCAATGGTAGCGAAGTGATGAATGTATGGATGTTAGACATTTTGGCGGCTTCGATGATCTCGTCCATGGACGCCTGTCGGGTGTTGTCGCCATAAGCGATGTTCTCTGCGATCGTTTTGTCGAAGAGCACCGGTTCTTGTCCCACGACACCGAGCTGCGATCTGAGTGTGGCCAGCGAAACTGAGGCGATGTCACGTCGATCCAATGTCACGGTGCCGGAGATCGGATCGTAGAGCCGCTGCAGCAATTGAATGCAGGTGGATTTCCCGCAGCCGCTCTGACCCACGAGGGCCACCATCTGGCCCGGCTTCACGATTAGATTCAGCCCTTTGAGCACCGGCATCTCCGGTCGCGTCGGATAATGGAAGTTCATCTTCGAGTATTGTATCAAGCCGTCCGCCTTCTGCGTGGCAAAAACACAAAGTGACTTGTTAGCTCCGGAGAGGAGATTCGGGATTCGCAGTTAATCCCGTAATTTACGCGCCGCTTGCCTTCTCTAAATCCCGCGATGCGGAAAGCAGAGCAGGCGGTGGGCTCGTTTCATTTCTTTTTCTTCTATTTTTAATTATCATTATAAAGAGACAATTATCGCAGTGGCACGATCGCCCGGATTATGATTTGGAAATACTAAACGCGAGTATTTAACATTTCATTTAATTTACGCCAAGTATTTTCGGGTACCGGTGTTGCTTCTTAACGAAATCAATTCCGCATCTTGGACGTAATTAGCGAGACGTCGCTCGAAGCAATGCTATTAAACTATCGTGAATTTCTAACGGATGTTATATCATTTGCACAGACGTTTCGACTGGCGCGCGGGCGCGTGTGCAGCTGCAAACACGATGCACCGCAAACAGAAAACCGCGTTTCGATGCGAAAATTAAGCATACATCCGGCAATCAGCGGGCATTTACGACAAGGCGTCATCGGATTAATTTGCGCGTCCGCTACGCACACACAAATCATTAAAACCGTTTGCGATCTCGGTGCGCTATATGCAACATAGTTACGTAAGCAGTTTGTCGACTGCATTGTAAATTATGTTGCTCCGTTAAAGATCCCGTTGATAATCCCCATTAATAATTCATTAAATAATAGAATACTATTCAGCGTGTATAATACGTATTAAATTTTGCATTACTCTGATTTTGCGTCTTATGATGAGATAAGAGCACGATTAATGCGCGATAAAAATTTCGAAGAGTTATAAAACAGGAAGAATCTATAAAACAGGTTGTTGATAATTTTGTCTTTGAAATTATCTTTCAAGTCTGTACAAAACAAATTCCTTTGATTTTTATATTTAAAATATTTACAGATTTCTTCGTCTTTAATTCGATTAATTTTGTTAGTTTGATTATTTAGTTGGGAACGCATTTACTTCATTTACAAGGGATATTATTCCGTAATGAAACACGCGAATCACGTCGGTGTCCGATGACACTCGGCACGTGCGTTAAAACAAATTACTAAGGCTAATAATTTTACGATTCAGCCAATTTAAATGCTAGTTCAGTGTCGCGCAAATTTCGATTAACTTTGTAAGAGATTAATTAAAAGTTAAAACTAATTATATACACGTCCTGTTCTTTATCGCTTTACGTTCTTAGACAAATTTTCTATTCTCTCAGCAAAATTTAATTACATGTCTTATCTTTCGTTCGCTATTATTATTATTCAATATTAAACATGTCGGCGATTCAAAGCCAACTGCAATTTGAATTCCGTAAATATTATTTATTTAATGACGCTAAATACATACATATAACGAAGAGAAAGCGCGCAGTGCCGAAAACACGTTGTGTACTCGTGGTTTACGTAAGCGAATTTACACACCGAATATGCGAAATATCAAAGCGAGCTTACCCAGTCTGAATCTTTCCCCTCTGATCCCGGCGGCGAAGTGATTTCTGGAACTCTGTCGAACAGCTTGAAGATTCTGCCGGCCGAGATCTTGGCCATGTTAAAGTTCGGCGCAAAGGCGAGTGCCTGTCCAAGCATCCACGAGCCGAAGATCAACGCTTCCGACACCTTGATGACTCTGTCATAGGCCAGGTCTTCCCTGGCCACCAGATAACCGCCATAATAAAGACTTATGGCGTAGCCGAACATCGGGATGGTCTGACCACACGCGTACACTATTCCTCTCAACCTGTTCCTGATTCTGGTTGCCCGGGCGACGAGATCCAGCTCCGCACAGTACCTCTTGAAGAAGACGTCCTCCTTGTTGAGACTGGCGATCGTACGTATGTTGGTTATCGCCTCGACGGCCACTCGAGTGGCTGACTCCATTTTCTTCTTCTCCTGCATGCCCTGGCCGCCCATGACTCGCGTTTCGAAGAACACCGCGCCGAGCACCAGCGGGATCGACACCACCGAGACCAGCGTCATTTTCCAAGTGTAGTACAAGGATATACCGATCCCGATCACGAGGGTCGAGAAGGCCTGGAGCATGGAGCCGACACGAGTCCCAGTCGCGCCCTGCACAGCCGCGGCGTCCGACGACAGCCTCGCGCAGAGCGCGCCTACGCTGTTCTTGTCCTCGTCGTACCAGCCCATCTCTTGCTTCAGCATCGCGGTGAATGCCATCTTTCTTATTCGCGTCGTCATACGCACACCAGCTACGCCGAACATGTGCATTTGCAGAAAAGTGCCGCCACCAGTGATCAAGCCTACGACAATGAAGAGTATCGAGAGGCGTATAGTCTCTTGCATGACCTCATCCTCATCGGGAAGATTTAATATTCGGTAGATATCACCGAATAGTATAGCAAAGGCTGGGAAGGAAGCGCCTAATATCCCTGCTGCGATACATCCTGCAAGAAATCGTGTAGAACGAAAATTATTTTTAATAACTTAAATAAATTATTTTTATTTTATAATTAATCAATAAAATATTTTACTACTCAATTCTTTTTACACTTTTTGTATACGATCTTGTAAGGCCTGAACTATCAACAAATTCTTTGTTATCTCTGTTTTCATTAGCTAGAAATTACCGATCAAATTTAATGACCATTCCGGTTTGTTCAGTCCGAATATCCTCATCATAGGCGCATCATATGGTTTTTCGTTCTCTTCCAATTCCTCTTCGTCCACTGAGGATTCAGATCTCGCGAGAGAGAGTCGATGGGAGTGTGCGGATAACGTTGAGAATTGTTTGTTCAACGGCGGATTTATCTTCAGCTTCGGGGTTGACACCGCGGACTTGGCAACAGATTTCGTAACCTTGTCTAGAATAGCGAATAGCAAATAGCAGACAATTAATCGTGTGCCTAAACATTCATGGAAACATCGACACGTGTGATATAAACGAGGTAAAAATATAAAGCATACCTTTAGCTAGGGCTTCTGCGTGGGCGGAGTGCAGTCCGTAATAGTGTTTTCTGAGCGCCATTAATTCCTCGTGGGTTCCTTGCTCGACGACGATCCCATTCTTAATAAACACGATCCTGTCGACGTTTGTGATAGTGGAAAGTCTATGACTGACTATAATCGTCGTTCTTCCCTTCGCTGCCGCGTCAAGGGCTCTCTGTACGGTCGCCTCGCTGTGAACGTCCAATGCAGACGTCGCCTCGTCGAGTAGAAGAATCTTCGGATTTCTCGCCAGTGCACGCGCGATGGCGATTCTCTGCTTTTGTCCACCCGACATCTGAGAGCCCCTCTCGCCCACTGAACTATCGTATCCCTGAATTCACAAACCGGCCGTGCTCATTGTTCCGATCTTTGTGCGCTCGTGAAGAGAGATAAGTTTTTGGGATTGAGAAAAATTCTTCCAAATTGATTGCGAATCATCCGAGGATAGTTTGCGAGTAATTTGCAGTTCGAAATAATGTTTATTTAATCAAAGATAAAGCAGTCTCACATCTCTAGTATAGTGCATGTGCAATGTACGATTTAATAAATCCACAGGCTAAGCATTCCTCAAAGTTCTTCCCGCAAACTTCTTTAATAAAAAATTCTAGGAGTTTTCAATTAACGGAACTTCTGTTTTCGATGTCGATCAAGTCTATTTACATTCGATGAGATTTAATAAATAACATAATCACTCCGAAATATTATCGCGGCAATGCAAATGGGCCAACTGATATCTGATGAACTTACGCCGAAATGTTCGCGCTGATTTCATTTTTCGGTACAGAACGATACGGAAGCTACACAGTTGAATTATAACATGTACGAACGTAACGGAATAAACCCGAAATGTATGTGTGTGTGTGTGTGTACATGCGGACAGCGATCCAATGGGACTATCACGAATATCGAATTCACCTACCGATAATCCGCTAATAAACGCCTAATCGTTGACACAGGCGTAATCTCGGATAATGTTATTTGCTCCGCGTACGGTTTAACACGCGTGTTTTATCGTCTGTTTGCGCGCGTACTGCCGGGCACACCTGAGACTATTGTTAATACATCGCAACGCGCGATGGCAACGATTATATTCAGTCGGAGAATTATTCGGGAAAACCTCTTTCTTTAGTTATTAATTTACCTCTGCTCGCTCAAAACTCACACGCGCGTCCAACGAGATTTCACTTCCGAAATCGCGCAATTTCTCGTGGCGATAAAATTTTACAGACCATCGAAATCAAAATGGTCTCAAGCACTTCTGTAATTTTATGTTCGAACATTGTCATGACAATCTTAAATAATAGTTATTATTAGCGATATTACATTCGTTCCACGATCGGTTCAACATATTCCAAGCAAATGCGCTGAAGAGTTTTCGGTAGAAGAGAGACAATGTCGAACGGATACAATATCTTCGTTCGGCTTTCAATCGGGTGACAACGCCGACGTATCCGCCGGCTCTGTGACTTCCCGATGAAACTGGCTGAATCAATCGAACTCTCGCGTCGGAGCACGGACCAAAAGGAAGCTATAATTCCGGACGGGCAAAGGGCGCGGCTGGAATACGAGAAAAGAGCGGCGGTGCTCACCTCCGGCAGTTTGCTGATGAAGTCGTGAGCGTTCGCTTCCTTCGCGGCTTTGATCATCTCCTTCTCGGTAATGCTGTCATTTCCGTAACGGATGTTCTCGCGTATCGTTGTGTCAAAGAGCACCGGTTCCTGACCGACTACACCGATGTGCGAGCGCAGCCATTGAACGTTCAATGTCGACACGTCGATCCCATCCAACAGAACCTGCACAGGAAAATATGAGAACACTTGGAAATTGTCTCCCTCACTGCGCACACATACGCCGAGCTAACACGTTAACGCGAAACGATAACTGATAGTTGAATGGAACGATAATGGAGCGGAGAACTCAGTTTGAAAATAAATTCGCTATTACTTGTAATTTCTAGGCAGAATAAACTTCTTAAATAGCTACATAAAATTAACTCTCTAAGGCCTTTTAGGATGGCGGCTATTCTAGCGAAAATTCAGGACTTAAAAAGCAATTCTAAATGAGTCACAATTTAATTTTTTTGTACATTTATGTAGTAATTTTCAAAAAAGTTACTTAATATTGAACTATCGAGCCTCTCGTAACTTTTTAAAAACTAAGGCAAAAAATTAACAAATAATTTTCATATCTTATTCATTACATTGTGATAGTTTGGCTCAGATAGCTTAATATACAGGTAGGTATATAAAACTATTTGTGCCAAATTATCAGAACTAGTTCCATAAATTGGATATGGAAATATTGACTTATGAAACTGATATTAAAATATAAAACTATCAAGCAAAACATGAGAATTGAAGAGGATAATGTCAAAAAAATATAGTCATTATGTTTTTATACGCGTCTAGCATGGAAACGATCTATGAGAAGCATATATGCAGCATTTTAATATTACACGTAACTAAAAGCGAACTTCTAGTTCGTAACTTTATCGAACACACAAGCGTGATATATTCGTCGGATAGGACGTGATAAAAAGCCGCAGGATATAAAACATAAAATGTTTATTATACGCAGGATGCTGCGTTACTATACCCAGCAGCTACTTTGACGCCGTAAAAATCGCTGTCGCGTTAATAATAAAATTGTAACGACATTCTTCACTGCGCGCGATCTCGATCGTGTAAAAATGTATCAACACCGATCGTCTCTTTCGCGCGAGAAGCGCGGCGGAAAGAGTTCGCTTCTTTTCTCCCGTCGCGAATTTTCCTCGTTGTGAAAACATAAACAGGATAAGCGAGCCGACACTGAATGATAAGATGACGCTCGAAGATGTTCGAAGATGGGAAAATGATGGAAAATAATACAGGGATGTATGACGGCCGTAAAACAATTATTTTCTGAATAACGCCAAAGTAAATTACCACAGTGCAACGCCATTTATTTCACCGTCACTGTAATTTCGTGAGGGATAAAAACGTCACTCGGACATTTATGGAGCTATATGCGCGGTTATTAACTTTGTTCCCCACGTAACAACGCGGCGCCCGTCATAGTGCGTGCCGCTCTCTGTCTCTACACGCTTTTGCCATTAAAAAATTTCATATAAACCGGTTTATAATAAATGCTCTATGTAAACAAAAGATAAAAGCGGTATCCAAAATTTACGCTTCTTAATTAACGCATCCTTTGTTTCCGCATTGCGAAACATTTTTATCGAGAAGAAAGAATCCGATTAATAAGTCGTTACTGACCTGTCCATCGAGGGGATCGTAGAGCCGCTGGACGAGCTGCAGGCAGGTGGATTTACCGCATCCAGATTCTCCTACGAGCGCCACCGTTTCGCCGCGATTGATCTTCAGATTCAGTGTCTCGAGCACCTGGACGTCCTTCCTCGCCGGATAACAAAACGCGACGTTCCTGAATTCGATCTCGCCCTTGACGGAATCCAGCCGCTGGCCCTCCTTGCTGAGGCTGTCGATCGACGGTACGCGATCGATAACGTTGAACACCGCGGCCGCTGAGCCTCTCGCCATCGCGAACGCCTCGAGATGCGGCGAGGTCAGGCCCATGTTTTGCGCGCCTGACAAAACGCCGAAGAACACGATCACTAATACCGCCGGCGTGTACTCCCTCACTTCCTTCGGGCGGTCGTCCAGGATTAATTGTACCCCGTACCTGCGCACAAGGGAAAATCTGCTTTTTACTGGAACGTGACACGTCCTCGTGAAAGCTGACGCTTTTTACGTCGAACTGCGTAAAAATTCCCGGCACTATTCCCTACGTAAGTGCCCTATTATCTGTCTCACCTTCTGTATTCGAAAGATGAGAGTTTATTCCTATTATTAAATACAGTAAGATTAAATAATATTAAGATTAAATATAGTAAGATTTCAAGTGAAATAAACGTTAGAGATAATAACGTCAGAACAGTCAGATGTTCATTATGTAAATTCATTGAATGAATATGAATATATCTTATCACGAGATTTTTATCATTAGATTTTTAATTATGACACGCGATATGTCACTGATACCTCATTCAAGTTATCGAATTTGAAAAAGTATTTGCAGAGCACAGGCGTATCTTTTTGCGATAATAATAACGCGCATTCTTACCAGAATGCCAACGCGTAGCTGAGGTATATGATGAGCCACATGATGCCGCCGCCAATTCCGGACCACATGCCTCTTCTGATGCCAGTTTTTTCCGCGGGCCCGAGTTTCTCCGAGTACCTCTCCACCTCTTTCTGCTCGCCATTAAAAGCGACCACGGTCCTGATGGCGGCGAGCACTTCCTCGGCGACGCTACCGGCCTGACCATAGGCCGCCAGTTCCCTGGCCGACAGAGAACTTTGCACCTTGGCGACAACGGCCGTGGCAATTATTATGATCGGCGCGCAGCTTAGCATAACCAGAGTCAGTTTCCAGCCGTACACGAACGAGATGATGACGGAAGCGAAGAACGAAGTTATTAAATACGTGATAATACTTAGCTTCTCCCCAATGCCGTCCTTCATCTTCTCTAAATCCCTGTCCAAAAAAAATGAGTGACATCGTCATTTTATCATATATTCGTTAATGTAATAGCTGTATAAACTTCCTGATCCCCTTTGCGACCCCATTTCGGCTCAATATCATTTTTTACATAATCGAAAGTAGAGTCTCAAGGTTCAGCTTTAAAGCGAGCACGTACTCGAAGCTCTGGTTTTAATCGAGATCAACGTTTATCAGCGTCTGTCATTGTCAGCGTTATCGCTATCTCATATTTTTTTTGCAGCCCATCTGCCACAAAATTAACCTTTATGTAATGCTAGTTATTGGTATATTGTTGGACAATTGATAGCCGACCACTGGAAAATAGTCAATCACTTTCTATATGTTTTACTAGATAGTATTTTTTAGATAAGAAAATATTGAATTTATTATCATGTTTGTTACAGACACTCGGTCTGTATAATTGCTATAATCATGCGCATAATGATACGTTAAAGCGCAATAGCTTATCTCTTGTCGCGTATTTTCTCTTTATCGCGATGCAGAAAAATGGAAGCTGAGTAACGAGACCGGTTATCTCGAAATAAAAATTAACATATTTGCAATTCACGCGGCTAATAACTTAATATGTGTCGCTCATCCAATTACTATACGGCGTAATGCGAGTGGAGGCAGAGAGAAGGTGGGAACAGGCTTTTCGAGTTTCGTGCAAACGCCCACCTGTTGATGAACACACAGGTTCTCACTCCTGAACTTTACTCCTCGCTTTCCCCCGCGTTTACATCGACATTCTCGAAAATCGAAGGTATAACGTTCTTCCTTTGAGAACGCATCGACGCGCGAATATCGTCTTCCGCTGAAATTATTCCGCGAAGAGAGATCATACCGTCGAAGTTGTTATTCTTTATTTTAGTTTAATCGAAAGTCACACATTCGAGATGCTTCGAATATTGAAAAATTTGCTCAGCTTCCGTATCTTTTAAATAATGTCCTTTTTATGAATAAACGAATCGATGCGATTGTCGCAAAGGGTTAATTGTATTTCGCAATCACAGATTTCTCAACGATTTAATGTTATTGATGCTGATTATTTATTCGCCGATGAATGACGCTTCGTAATCGCTCGTCGCGGTGAATTTTGTGATTGAATTTTATCTGTAATACAATACGATGCGTCTACATAATGATAAGAAGAAAAAAACTCACTCGTTAATTCTGCTAGCAAAGTTGGTTGACGTATTCGTGTCGTACCACGCCATGTCCTGCCTAAGAACGGCTTTCAGGAACATTTTGCGCACCCTGGATATTTGTCTAGAGGCAGCGAGATTGAGTACGTCAATCATGAGCATACTGAGAATGAACATAATCGCCGACAGCGACGAGCAGGCGGCGGCAAAAGCCACCGAATCGTCGTAAAGAGCATCCATTCTCTCTTGGTCAGTCGCATTAGTATATCTGAAATAAATAATTTTGTGTCACAATAAAGTAACGTTCTACTTCTCCCGATCTGGCGTGGAAATGTATTTTGCGGAATACCGTGTAACATACATCGCTCTTGTCGTTATAAAATATATCTCGTGGAACGATTATTAATTTTTGAAGGAATAAAGAGACAGAATGTTACTTACAAAATCTTGCCACCCCCGAACCATGGCAATATGAAGGTTGGTGTGGTCGTGTCATTCCTATTACGATCCAACAGCATAGTGCTGAATTCACCATATTCGATGATTGCAACTGGAATGCACATGCCTACGAGGCAACCCAGTATCAGACCTAAGAAGACCAGCGTCAACTCGCCCCACGTCGCAAATCGAAACTGATAAATTGGAAGCAATTATAACACAATTATCATACTAGCCGTGTTTGTAACAATTTAGCATCACAAATATTACTATTGCGCTTCAAACTTTACGAATAGCGCAACTATATGGAATTTATTGAGACACGCGTGTTCATAAAAATATGAAAGAGAACGTTATCTATATATCTGATTTTGTATTTGAAAAACGCGGAGTGTTCCAAAGTTTCGCAAGTACGAGTTGTTTGGCGTGAACTCGCGCGTTTTTGAATGATTCAGCAGCGCGGATTCGCGCTTTCCGAGAGATTTAGCTTGCAAAATTAATACCCGGCTAACCATGATTAACGAGCGGCGCCACGCAACCTACTCCCACGCAAGAACAATCATAATTGACCGAAAAACGTATTCGAATTTACGGCGAATTATGGCGTGAAAAATATCGTTCGAGTTCTATTCCCGAGCGTGCAAGGGAGTTCACGGTCTGTTAAATGGGAATTATAATGCGAAAAATTATACAAATGTATCCCGGCAATGAGTCATTAACTGTCGTTTATCACAGAGAGCGGTGTCATTAATCACTGTCGCTCATCCAAAGATGTTCCATAGTCAGTGTGATCGAGAGAGAAATAACGTTCTTAACGGTTTCGCCGGTGGATCACTCACCCCAGAATGCGTGTTCCATTTCGTTTTAAAGCGCGACGTCGCGGAAAAAGCGTGTACGGTGTGCCGAATTTTCGTTCTCTTCATCCGCTTCGTTAGAGTCGATTTATCTTAAGAGGAATGTGTTGACGAGCTAATAGTTCCCGAATAAAAAGTAATTAAAATTGAAAAAACGGCTCTGATTTTTTTACAAAGAATCTATAGAAAAAAGGAAGAAATTGGTGGACGATGTGGAACACCCCGTATATTCTCGATTCCTCAAATGTGCGGCCTCCACCGTAGGGAGTGTCGCGTTTGAAATTCGACCGAGGACACCCTCATAAATTATACTAACAGAGAAAACTCACCAGTCTGTAGTAAGGCACGGGTGGCAGTGATGGGGGCTCCGAGGCTGATTTACTCTCCTCCTCTTCCTCCTTCGTTTGCGATGGGATAAATTCCCTGTCGACACAAGATGCAAATCGATTGTTAATCGAAATCCTTGAGATTAAAATTCGATATTTATTCAACGATCTTTCCCATGCTTTTCTAGCATTTCACTAGACGGCTAAATTTTTCAGTCGGAGGAATGTGACACATCATTTTAAATTTGTCAAAAATTGCCGAGATAGATTCTCGTCTATTTTCACTGTTCGTTGATTAGATCGAAGAAACAAGATTGGACGTATTTCTTGCAATGATAGGAAAAGGAAATCGGAGAGTGTTGGATTCCTAAAGGATTAGAAACCATCGTACCGGAGGACATCTGAAATCGCATGTAACCAGAAAAAAAATAGGGTGATAAATGAGCAGCGCGGTTACTTTTACGAGGCGGTAAAAGGGACGAGAAGGTTTCGATGCCGCAAGGATCCTCGTAAAAAGCATGCGTTTGCTTCCATGCGAAATCATATACGGTTCGTAAAAGTTTTATGCGAGTCTTCTCTGGCCGTATCAAGACATTAATAAGCCGGCGAGCCCTGCCGCCCACAATGATCCATTATCCAGTCTCCACATCCCATATTTATTTCTATATATATATTATATATAAATATATACGTCACAATCTGTAACAAGTTCATTCGTACATTGCTTTGCCATTTTCCTGTAGCATGTATTCAACTTCGTGTTTATCCCTCTCCTTGTCTTGTCGCGTGTCTGAAATGAGATATACAAGATACCGTACACACAAAAAATTCACAGACACATTTAAATGCAAAGCGTGCTGCAAATAACGTGTCACCATCGTTTATTGCATTTAACCGCGAGATAACATGGCAATGACAAGATTGACGGCATCTATGAAATGTCTACATGCATTTTTGAGTCATATATCACAGACGTCGTGCAGCTGGATTATTATGCTTTCCGCTAAGAAATGATGGAGCCATTAGCAAACATAGCTTTATCTATCTTGATCGCGGTCGCATTTTTCGAGATTGTTATTACCGTCTCAAGAAAATTATTCGACAAATCACCCAAGAAGGTCTCTTCGGTTAGAAACCGTGAATCAAACGGGATCTCCGTAAATCGGCAATTTAAGGATCAATGAGGACGCGGGAGGGTTTTCTTGGGTAACTCGGCGGGAGCGCAAAAACTATCGGGATCCGTGAGAGAAGTTTCGACGTCGTCGTCGCAAAGCCTAGGAAGCAGAAGAGTAGTCCTGGATGAGAGACTTTGGCGAAAGTCGACCGGCGTCTCTCCATGGGGGCTCCATTAGCGGCGTAATTGCTGTTAGAAACTCCCCCGACAAATCTACGATCGGCACGGAATATAGGAAGCTTTGCCACCTGATGTAATAACAGCGCCGCGCATACTCGACGACGACGTATTAGCGTCAGCGTATTTTCGCGCAAAATTCGTCAGGTATGGTTTCGCCGCGTTCAACACAAACTTGAGAAAATTTAGTCTAGAAATTATTGAAGGCAGATCTTTAACGTCATGGAAAGTACAAAAAATGAGTTGTTATTTTGTTGCTTAGCTCAAGGAACCGTGTTCTCTTAAGGGGATAGTCCGTCGCGCGTTTATTACGAATTTATACATAAAACAGACCATAATCAAATAATAATAAATATAATAATAAAAAATATTTAGAGAAAATAATAGTTGTAATTTCGAATTCTAATTATAAGTAGAAGATTTATTACGGCCACCCTCTGTACTTTATAAGATCTGTATAATCGATCGCTTCTCAGAAAAACTTTCTTACGATTCTCGTGGAAGCATTAAAACGAATGCCAGTCCTCGGAATTTCAACAGTTAGACGTTTAATGCCTCTTAATACATTTTCCTCGTAGATTATTTAATAATTTGTAGCTCACTTTTATCGCAGAACTTAAATGAGATCTACACCGAACTTGTACTCATTGGATACATTAGTATATTCTCTTAAAAGTTATTGTCAAACTTTTTTATTATCTTAAGAAGATATATGGTTTTCTACTCGCGAAGAAAATGCGATTTATAAAATTAATTGACTATTAACAATAATACTTACGTATTATTATCTATCTTATATATCATAATAAAGAGCATAATAATCCAGTATATTTTTTTGTGTGATTTTTTGCTCTATGCCAATTTTGAAATTATGTTATCTTTTTACAAGCTCTTAGTAAAACAGTTTTTCATCCAGCAGCAATTATTTCCGTTCGAATGCTAGCAATATTATTTTTTTATGTTACTATCTAAATAATTAATACTAAAAGATTTTTTCGACTATAGTTAAATATAAATACAATGATAACTAAAATATTCTATCGATGCTAATCGATAATTATAATCGTTCAATACGAAAGCGCTTGCATTTCTGTGCAAACTTTTACAAACATTGAAGCAAACAAAACATACACACATAGCATCAAGGATTAATGTTTTAAGCCAGTTAAATCAAGTCACTCAAATTTAATCAAGTTGTACATTATATCGTGTTTATGAAATATGGAATTATAAAGTACAGTTTTATCGAATTTATTTTTAATTCGTGAAACTTCTGCATTTGCAAACGCAGTTTTAATAATTGATCATTCGCAGCTTAATTTCATATTAAATAACATGATAAATGGCTGGTTAAATAGAAAGCTGACTTTTAAGCAAATAAGCTTATATTCAATAATTTAAATACTTACATCTCGAGAGGATTTTTCCCTGGCGGGGGGAGTGATTTTCTCTGAGCATCTCCATTTGGATATCCGGAGACCCCTCGCGGGGGCTCGTCGACAACGGATAAATTCGCTGCGTCATTGTGCATTCTTAATTAACGACTCTGCAATCATAAGAAAGAACGAAAATCGTGAGGTCTTATTTCGCAGTGATCTAAACCTTTAATTGAGTCGGACAAAAACTGAATTTACAGTTAATTGATTCTTAAGTCGTTTAATCTTTCATCCCTCTTACTTTTGCCCTTTGTTACATTCTCAACGTTTTAGCTTTAATTATGCAAGTGTCGGACAAAGAGCGGGAATTCTCATCGTTGAGGTATCGGGTTCGGAGATGAACAGTTCGCTCGAATCAAACGCGTCGCATGCAGTTAGTCATGCGAGCTGCGACGCAAATAGTGCCCCTATTTACTCCCGCCATTATCCACTATATCATATGTTTGCATGTAGAAACACCTCAGTCTAAACAATGATTAGACACCGCGCTAGCCGCGTTAATTAATCGATCGTCCGCTACAAGCTGCATTAATACCAACAGCGAATCCATCTACTCTGCGTTCCATCCTATTAAAGGTATCCTGTTTCCCGTCGGTCGACGGTCACGCGCGCGATGCGGTCCCCTCTCGTAAAAGGGAAATGTCGATTCGCTTTTTCGATACGTCGAATAAAACGAAACTCTACCTGGCCGGCGGATCGACGGCTTTTCCGATATGCAGACAGGATATCAGGTTCACGCCGTTAAAGAGAAGAAACGGATGACGGCATCGGGGCGAAAGATCGGGTCAGGCAACGACCTTAAGGCTCGCCGGGGCTTTTAAGAACGCGATGAAAAGCGCGGACGAACAAGACCTCGTTAGAGCAGTGAAAAAGCACTGACGAGGAGCGTTTTACGCGGCCCTCGACCGATCGGACGGATTGCGACGATCGCACTCGCGTGATCGCGCGATTACGGGCTTTTTCCTGACAACGTCTCTCGTACCCATGAGTATGGGCGAAAGAGTTCAATTCATTGACTTAAACTTCGTGTCTCTAATGTTCTCTTCTTATTCAAATGCTCCGCGTATTCCGTTTTTAATGGACCACAAAATAGTTATCATAAATTTGTTGTTCGTAACCATATGGTCTTTATCGTAGCCGTATAGTCAGACTATATCTTATCTTCATGGTGACATGATCAAAATTAGGGTGGCATTAGGGTCTGTACAATCTATTTACCCTTTTAATGGCGTGACTTTCGTTATCATGGCTTATCTTCCTTTCCAATTAAGTCGAGAGATAACTTCTTATCACTTTGCCAAATTTCGTAGTTTAATCACCCTGTTTAGACTAAATTACTAAATCACCCTCTAACGAACGAGATGTAATCGCAATACTCCTTCGTTCGCTGTTCGACGTAATAGTTGTCGTTAGAACTTTATTAGTCTTGTATCGCCATTATCGATCACAGTCTCGTCCCGCATCTCGTAATAAAATGAAACGCGGATGAATTATTGGTTATCGCTCGAAAATTAATTGCCGAATCTGTCGCGCTGAAAGAGAAACTTTCATCTTTATTTCCTTAACGAAGCCTCCTTTTGTCTCCCGTTCGAAATATTGAAACGTCGAGGGTATTTAAGCGCTCGCGAAAGAGGATAGCGATGTCAGTTTCAGATTATCCTATTTCACGGTAGGATTTCCCGATTTCATTTGTCGCTCGGCCTTCAATAAGCTCACCTTCAGGCGAACGGGATTTTTTCTTCGCCGCCTCAATCGCTTCGCGCGGAGAGGTTTATAAAATTTTCCTCTCGTTCCAGTTGATTTAACACGACCGACTTATTGGCTCTGACAAATAAATTGTCTCGCACGATCCATTCTCTTTCGCTGTCGAAACCATTGCAACCCCTTTGGAAACCTTAAAGTGTCAATCGCGAATATCCCGTGATACTTTTCGTGCGAAACAAAATTCGTGTCTAATACATATCACGGTCGGAATTTAAATAAAAAAAAAATGAAGAGAAAAGATATCAAATAGGAGAAAGAACAGATGTGCCAGAAAACGAATCGTTGTAGACACTGTAGACCGTAGTCTCAAAAGTACCCGTACAATTTTCAGCCTTTTCGATTTCTTTCGCGACTCGTGAGCGCGAACTCGTAAATCATCGATCAAAACGGAAGTCGGACGGAAATAGCCGTCACCGAGATACCGTGATGCATTTGCCGCGTTTTGTCGCCCGTCGCGATACAGCGCGCACAATACGGCCCATTAATGACAGAAAGGTTATTGTCGAGGGGAAGAATGGACGTCGGGTACTCGCAAGGCTCTCGGAATAAAGAACTTTGCGCGCGGGCTACTAAGACTTTCATAACGTCGCTTGACTTTCCCAATATACGCCGGTAACGTCGTTAGGACGGAATCACAAAGTAGAGTGGAGTCCAACAAACACGGGGACGCAAACCCGCTTTCATTTCTCAGCGTGCCGCGCGCTCCGTCGCGCCGTTGAAAAATCGCGGCTAATTGAAAAAATTGCGAAAGTTGCGAAAACTTTCGTCGGTAGTCGTCGCCTCCGAGGTGCCCATCTTTCGCGCTCACGAAACTCCATTAAGCTCGGAAACTAATTTCCCAACCGACCTCCAACGGCGACGCTGTCTTGTAATCCTCTGCGGTCCGCGACTCTCGAGACACGTGTCCGGGGAATCGGCAATTTATTATTTTACGACTCGCAAGGAGTCTGGATTAATCTTGGTTACTAGAAAAATTAGCCTCTCTTCGAGATAGGAATACAAAATTATCATACTCCGTGGACAGCCAGAGAAAAAATCGTGCAGGATTATCGATTAATATTTACTTGGATTATGATTATAATAAAAGTATTCCTGCGTGCTTTCCAGAGATAAAAATAGCACATTAGAAATATTAAAAAATAAATGCGAAAATTAAAAAAGAACATGACCGTTTGGGAATATTTGGTAGCTATTTCTAATTATTTAAATCTGACCAATTAACTAATAACTGATATTTATCGTATGCATTATTGGTGCGTCGCGATATTTTTTCGTTCGTAAAAATGAACATCTCTTTTCGCCGTTTTGCCTACTTTTGCTGGTCCCAATGTAATTAACACGATGTTTCGTCAGTATCTACCGCTGCTTTGTGGGCCTTGGGGTTCGTTAAGCTCGGCAAATTAATTTCCATCGTACTTTCAAACCCGACCGCGATTCTTGCGGTTCGCCAGTGAATGTGCGCGTTACGAAGTGCGCTGGGCTCGTAATGCAGCGATTCACAACCGTGCTTCCGCATCCGTTTCGTCGGCCCTTTCCCTCATTCTCCAAACGGGATGATGCCACGGGGGCGGAAGTGCCGAAACCGCGGACGAAAATGCAGCACGGGTTATTCGCTTAGCGGTAAATTAAATCTAACAAGTCAAAGAGAAAGTATTTGCGCAATGTCTGACTCGTACGGAACACGACTGTGCGAATCGTACGAGCGAAATGTACAGTCAGCTTTTTCCGCTGGATTTCCGATCCGTTCTTGACTTTGATCATCTTTGACTTATTCAGCTGCGCGTTTTTCAACGATTTAAGAAGTTGATTTTTTATAAGTGAAAATCTTGTGTAAAACAAATTATTTGGAACTTCTTGCTCTTTGAAATTAGATTTTAAATAATTAAGCAGTTAATTATTTAAATTTGTATTGATAAAAGTCTGTGTATAATTAAATCTTATACTCTAATATCTATTTCTACCAATGCAGATTAACTTTAATCCCGATTTAACTTACTTTCTATCTTTTTTTAGTCCTAAGAATTAAAAAAAGATGAAAAGTAAATTAAACCGGGATTAAAGTTAACCAGGATTAATCTGCATTGGTAGAAATGGACATAAATCTCTATTTAAACTGACTCGTGGAACGATTGTTATCAATCGTTAATCCGACGTCAGTTATTCCCCGAGTTATAATAGTACAGATCAGATAATATCGATTAAATAAGACAAGATTAGATTCGATTTGCTTCCGCCATAATGCAATAAACTTAACTGTGAGTTAAACCTTGTGTGAGTTTCCACGCTATTATCGTCTGACTAAACGTTTCACGTTAAGCTTCAACGTCAGATTCGTTGTCACAAAGTCTTCACGGGCGAGTTCAACAACCGTGCGAATTATATGACCCTCGGGGAGTCTCTTTCTTCATAATATATTCATGTAAATGCAGTGATGTTGCAACTTACGAAAGGCGAAGGGAAGATCGATGGCTGCATGATACATCATGTCAGAGATTAATCTAAGATTTGATAGCCTCAGTAGGGAACGAACTTTTATGTGCGAAAAAAAAGGAAATGTCTTGGATAAACTTCATTAAAGCCTTGAAATGTTGCGGAAAGTTGCGATTTTCTTTCGTAATAGGGAACAAGTAATCGTACAACAAAGCGATCTGCGAATGACGAAACAAAACCTAGCATAAAACTGCATGGATCGTAGAATAAATACAATGGAAAAAAGATATTAATATATTCTACAATATATTATATATATATAATATAAATCTACTAATTTAATTTTTAACTACATACGCAGAAGACATTTAATTAAATTTTTACGTGTACCTCAAAGCATCAGACACATTCACACAATTTTACTCCGACTACCGCCGCACAAAGGTGACCATTTGACACGATATTCGAAGAACCTTCTCGCGATGGAGTTCTAAAGATACTTTACTTTTCTCTTTCGGCGTACGTAATGGCGAAAGGACGCGTTGCAAACTTTAACGTTTCGAAATAACGAGATAAAACGAGATAGGAAATTTGGTTTGTGCCGGTAACGTTCTTTCAGAAGCTAATCGATTCGTGGCCACCGTGGGACCATTTCGCAGGATCATCCCTACTAAGGCGAGGTTTTATCCGCCGGGATACGCGGGAGTATCTCGATGTAACCTGCGAAAGGAACAACTGACTTCACCCCAGGAGACACCGCGCCTCGGAAATACGATGGAGAGAAAAGTCGTGAAACGAGTTCTCTCAGTAGTTCTAACGCGTACGGGTCAGCCGCACGTCGGATACGGGAGCGGAGTGGTAAATTCTGTGAAAATCGATGAAAATAGTGCGACATTCGAGAAGTAACGTCCATCTACTCTGACCAGCCACGTTCCATTACATCCTGAATAAAATAAATGTAGCGCAAGCGTTTCTCCGATCGCAAAAATAAATATATGTGCTTGCCAAACTCGAAAACTCGTAAACTTTTTTATAAATTCTATAATTCGTCCGTTCGTCTTGATTTAAGATAAAAGAAAAGAAATAGACGACAAATAGATTTTAATTACAGCCTGAGTCAAGTTGGAAACGCGCGACGAGTTAATGAAAACGAGATAAAAAAAGGAAGAAACATCTCATTATTTCCTAAAGACGATTTCATTGTTCTGCATTGCGTTCAATTCCTAACGATGAACTAAACAGCGACGATTGCAATCGCGGCATTGAAATTAAAGCGCTCGCTTAATGAAGGGGATTAGAACGTACAGTCTCTCCGTCAGTAACAAAGCTCAAAATCCTCGTCCCAACACTCGCAACTAAGTATCCTTGACTTGTCGACCATCCAATCCCGTTACGAGAGTTTCCAGTTTAATACTGTTACAAGAATCAACGCGAAACAGACTTGTCCACAAGAATCTTCCTCGTTTCACGCTAGTAGTCTGAACGTTATCTTTATAGAAACATCTAACATCGAATTTTCCTTAGTAATTTCAGGAAACCGGCTATGCAAAAGATATCCTGAAGAGATAAATAGATAGACAGAAAGAGAAAGAGCGAGAGAACGGCAAAAAACTTATATTGCATATTGCAATATATTATAAATGAGAAACAAGATATAATAAAATATAATAACGAAATGGTAATGTAACAATGGTTTTTAAAATGTAAATATAAGATTTTTTCCGAAAAAATTTACGATATTATTGAAATGAGAAGTGAAAATTAGAATAATATGTCAGAATTAATTAAATATAATATAATGTTCTTATATTTTTAATTTTGTATTTTTGATTAATTATTTTAATCTTAACATTTATTACGCTAATTAGCTCGTTTTTGTAAATCTCTTGCCGGTTAAGAGACGCAATTAACAAACATTGTAATTATGATTCACGTGTCACTATCAGTCGCAATTCCGTAACATAAAAAAGCAATTAAGCTAGTTGATGCGCACTTGCTTATCATAGGATCTTTTGAAAGCTATACACACAACGTGTTTTCTCTTTTTAAACCTTTTAATACGTTTATGGAACTGTTTCTGCCAATCTCAATCTCCCGTGAATATGTACTTTTGCGATTATTCAGAACTTAAATTTCATATTAATTTCATCAAACGTTATAAAAAGTCAGAAACTGATTACTACTGAATCATTGCTAAGAGGTAGGAATTATTGTCAACAGATAAACTGATAATTATTTAGTCGCAAAAAAAACACTACCAACATTTTGTCAGTATGAAGTTGATCCTACTTGTACTATCTTATCAAAATTTTACAACGTGTCTACGCAAAGTCGCGGTTTGAAGCGGATATGATCGCAACCTGTATAATTTAATTAATTAATATAACTGTTACTAGTGAGGAAAATTGTCGTTAAGGACAGATTAATGCCAAAATCATCAAAGAATCCGATTAATTCGGATAATTACAAGATACTTACACGTCATTAATAAATCAATGATTTATTGATAATTTCTGAATAAGAATAAATAATTATTGAATTACGGACGTAAATTGAGAATACATTTAATAAAAAGTAGATTTTGATATTTCGATTGTTTTTGATGTTCATAAATATTTATGCGCATACGTGTATAGATAAGATGCTATATGTAACACTAGGAAACATTTTGCAAAAATATGCACGTTTGATAATCTGATTATACATATAATGCTATTGAATAATAAAGTCAAATAGTTGATAAATTAAAATATATTTACAAAAATAATGATGAAGTTGCTAGCAAAGGCAACAAACAACAATATTTTTCATTATTTGTTTAAATATAATATATAATAATAAGAAAATATTTTTTTCAAAATGATAACTTATAAAATAACGAAGAAAAAAATCACTTGATTTTATTCTTATTCAATGTGCTACATACTTGCATATTGCGACGTAAAACCGGCTTTAGATAATGTCGTGAGATGGCGAAATTCTCGTTTATCGATTTGTGAAATCACGTGTTTTCGATAACGTTTATACAGTGGATGCCGTGTATCTATTTCTCGATAATATTTCACAATCAAACACACGCAATCGACAATCTTGCTATTTTTAATTCTGGCAAATATTTGATATACCATTGTCAATGCACTCTCGAATACAATCCAATATGCGGAAACTATGAAGTGTGTACTTCCCTTTTACAATGTTGCTTAATCCGAAAAGTTTTTCAAAATTCAATTCTACCTGTAATGTCATAAAGACAAATGTTCAAATAGAGAGAAAAATATTTCTGCCATTAAAATATTAATCCTTTTTATATGAAAACATAATTAATTGCACGTGATTGATAATATTCCACTTGTAATGCTTTAAAGATTTACAGAAGTCAGATAAGTAAGAAGCAAGTATCTAAATAGAAATATTTTACGCCTAGCGTATATTTTGATAGCTTTGAATATTCTTTTTATATCTATTAAAAACAGAATTTTAGAGTTATGCAATAATCGTAAAGTACTTTATTGTTATATTTTTTATTATTATGTTTGTAATTTAATTTCGAGAGGACTTGAGTGCACGATAAATGTATTACCTGCTCACTCCCTCACACATCAACAAATTTATTTTTAGGATCCAGCTGGTACTTCCTTTTTAAAACTTATACATACAAAAAAAGAGGAGGAGAAACGGTGCGTCAAGCGGATTCAATCGAAAACTTTGCCGGGAAACTTGGCAGCAATGGTTAAAAGATCGTTGGTTTCTTCGTCGAAGGA
The DNA here is from genome assembly GCA_011638315.1 of Tetramorium parvispinum. Classification (NCBI taxonomy): domain Eukaryota; kingdom Metazoa; phylum Arthropoda; class Insecta; order Hymenoptera; family Formicidae; genus Tetramorium; species Tetramorium parvispinum. The sequence goes on along the minus strand of VBVR01000350.1, from coordinate 3,035 downwards.
GCGGCGCGATAAAAATAGATCGATCCGGGCTGCCTGGCAATAGCCAGACTTTATCGCGACGAGAGAGAAGCAAAGTGCTCTTCGAAAGCGCTCGAATAATTGCGAAAATTCCTCATTTGCGAAATGTATCGGATAAAGGCGAATAATCGTAAACAATCTTAATAATCTGAATCGCGAACCGCGAACAAATTTGCGGTTTTCTTACCCGATATTGAATGATTTCCTACCCAATAAAAATATGAAGTACTATGAAGCAGTACAGTCGAACGCAATTTATATGCTACGCGAAAAGGAATGGTAAAAGAGAAGAGTGAAAGCGAACGTTGTGTAGGTGATATCAAAGGTACTGATTTAACATGACTACAGATTACAGACCGTAGGCAGACATTGGTCTTTGATGCTGCTCTCGATTTCCTATTACATCTACTCCTATTACGCATGCGGTCTTACTTGTTTACTCACTGGATGTACAACATCCTAGTCCATAATTACGAGAGAGAGAGAGAGAGAGAGAAAAGGAGTGGAAGCAAAGGGTCACACGAAACACTGGAAATGTCTCAAATATATTACGGATATCGCGATATTTAAAGTTTAATGTCGGTGAAATACTTGTTCGACGATTAGGATAATAAAAGAAGAATTAATATATTAAATATATATTCTAAGCACGTTAGCAGAAGCAAAGAACTTAAATAGTCAAGACGGAAATTTGCTGTATTATACCGCAAAATTGATGACGATAATTTAACGACATTGTGGCGTCTTGAAAATAGGTAAAAAGTGATTGAAATAATTAATTGAACGAAAACAGACGTGTTTCGCTTCAGGTACGAAATATTTGTCTCTTCACTTCCAGGCTATCAGGTTTTAGTTATTCTGGTCGCGTGATATCGAATCAATTCAGAAGCAATGCGATCAGGCGTCAGCGATAACGGCCGGACTTAGATTCGATCATACGCCCGGTATAAGCGACTCTTCCGACTATTTGTTCAGTTCCTTCGAATGAACGAACGAGCCACCCATTTAGAAGTCGCCCTACATTCTCGTTCATAACCGTCACGGTTCTATGAACGAATCCTCCCAGGTGGATCTTGAAAATATCTTTACCGACCCTTCCGGCCCGATCTAATCAACGGGAATGTTCTCGGCGACGTTTCGCCCTTCGCGAATTCGCTATCTTCGGCGACTAGCAGGCGGCAGGGACTCACCTTTTCTTCTCTATTGCTTCCAAGCGATATCCCAAATAATATATTTCACGTGCTTGGCAATGGGTTTCAACTAGACTCTGTCGTAAGTGTTCCGCGCGATCACTAGCCTCGGCCACCACTTTGATCCCGCGATGACAAGCGCACGATTTCCTCCTCCTCCCTTTCGCACGTCCTCGGATGTATCACAAGACACAGTGAATCACACGTGTCTGCACGATCACTCGACTGGGAAAAACACGTGAATCGCTACGTGTTGATAAATGTTTGAGTGTGTGATTTTATCTTTACAAAATACGGATATCTTGAGAAAGACGAGCGAAGAAGAAAAGTCGCGGTGCGGTGCGGTACGGTGCGATTGGTATTCACGGATCACTAGAGGTATCGTTCGGAGATGCGTGTCTTTTATAGTCAGCGAACAGCGCAGATAAGACGGGAGTATTGATAGAGTACGATTGCTTGTGGGGAATCGAAGTTTTCCTATCGCAGACAGACGACAATCGAACTTATGGTAACTCTATGTATATAACGAAGATTTTATGCAAGATTCCAATTTGCGGTTTTGCAATTTAGTCAATCAATCGAGATTACGTGTCTTTCGAAGGCAGACACGTGTATCATCTCAATGATTAATAAAATGCAACGTAGAAATTTTCCTAATCAGGAAAATACGCTATATATTTTTTTACGATAAGATGTAAAGTGTTATTAAAATATTTATAAAATTTATTTACAATTTTAATGCATTTTCTTTTAGATTTGAAATAATTTATAACCATATTGTGATTCTCTTTTTGTTTTATTCTTTCTTCTTTTTTTCTAAGAAATAAAATTCATTTTTCGTCAGCAAAATTGTCAAGCAAACTTCTCTAAATATTTAGATTGAAATTTTATTAAGTCTTGTCTGGAAGCTTAAAACATAAAATCTATTGCAGATTATTTCGCACATATGCGCAACGTAACGCAAGAATATGGTTATAAATGTATCTATTATCTATTTATATCACTGAAGCAAATATTCTTTATTTTCATTCGTTAAAATTTTAAGATTTATAAATACTCGAGCATATTATCTTTTAGGAAAAATCGATTTCATATCAAATTTCATAATCTATTATTAAGCATTGATATGATAATGGCGGGACGATTCTTCATAATTTATTGCCTTGCGGCGTTTCTATTTATTAATAGTGTGACAGAAATACAGGTTGCATCGCTCTGAAAGCGATTAAAGCCAATTTTCATCAACTCAAATACGACTAGAAACGTATTTGGATGTGAGCCTAGAATCAGTGATAACATTATGATTTTCAGTCATTAATTAATCTCTTTCGCAAATAAGCGCAACACGCGCAACATTATATACAATGTCGATATAATTTATTAGTTTAGGTTAATGTGGAGAATTCATTTGCGCCTTTGGAAATGAGATATTATAACGATTATAGATAAATAACAAAATAATATATATTAAATATCGATATGTAAATTATGCCAATTGCGATGAATGCCAAACGATCGATATCTTTATAAGAGCGGCTTATGGCAATCTTGTATAAAATCTAAATTGGAAATTTCACGAACTGTTAAAATGATAATCACACGTGGGGAAGTTTGTGTCGAAATTAACGATGTTGCGATTTCCATTTTATTCGTTTTTTTCCTTCTATGATTTCACCGTGGAAAAGTGTATTTCTGGATTAGCAAGAATATCAGAATAAATAACACTCGAAAAAGATTACCGAGTTTTCATACATAGGGGAGAGTTGCTGAATGCGTACCGGTCTCCTAAATCGTACCTCTTCAATATTTTATAGTTTCATTTAATAT